>JNBR01001615.1:0-10031 GCA_002081595.1 Achlya hypogyna | reverse complement strand
TCTTGCATAGCTTTGATCTCAAGAGCAATGTCCTCGATTCGCAGCGCAGCCTTCACAGCCACGGGTCGCCCATTCCATTAGGCTTTGTGCACCGTTCCGGAGCAGCCTTGACCCAAAACATTTGCGTGCTCGACAATCACCTTGTCTGCAGCCACCTACGCTTTGTCAGCGAGAGCTCCAGTCGCACACCAAGTCGTGCATCCACAAGATATCTCGAATGCCATCCAAGCCAAGATTCTCGGCCATCTTCAGCGGTGTCGCGTGCTCCTGTGAAGACGAGTTCTGAGTTTCGTTCCCTGATGGTGCAGAGTGTTACCAGGTTCACCAGGTTGCCATCGGCACCTGCATTTACCAGCACCTGCACGACTTCCTTGCTTTTGTAGCTGACTGCTAAATGCAGCGCCGTCGCTCCTTTCTGCACGTTGATCATGAGCATCGAATGTTCTGAAGTTCACTGGCACCTGGTCTTGGCTGTTGACGTTGGCGCCGCCAGCAATCTGTAATTGAGCGATATCAGCACGATTGAGAGTAGCGGCAACTTGTAGGGGCGTCCAATAGTCCTAGCGCTGTTGTACATCTTTGAACTTTGTGGCAGCTATACCTCACTTCGAACACAGTCAGCCGACAAATCCCGGCCGAGCACTGAGGCCACTGCTGTCGCGCTGCCCTCAACCACGGCCGTAAATAGCGCAGCCTTCAGTGCCTCTTCGAGCACAGCGATGACCTCTTGGTGCGCGTGTCGACGAGCGATAGCCAAAAGGCTGGGCTTCTGTGATATGAAATTGAACGGCATTCAGCCGTGCTGTGCACATACCTTCGGGTCCTGGACGATATTCTCTCCATCAGCGAGCAATTGTGCCACGGCTTCGGCGCGACCTGCGATCACAGCCCGCAGCAAGACCCTCTTGCCACTCTAATTAACAGCTCAATCAACGAAAACCCAAACGACCACGGCGTCATCCTTTTGGGCGTTCTCGGTGCCATTCTTTACCTGGTCAAGCATGCCCAGCGAGTTATCCGCCGCTGCATCCTGTGGTTGTGTATTGTCGAAGATATGAAGAATGCTTGTGCGGTGCTTTTTCTGGGCGACGTCTCTGGCGGTTTGTCCTTTCTACGAGACTCGTGTGAAGCGGGAGAGCGGTGGAGAAGCAGGGTACCGATTACCCTTGATTTGGAAACAGTAATAAGGAAGGAAGCACGACTATGGATACGAAAAGCCCCCTGGAGGGCCTCATTAACGAATACTACGAGCTCGGTATGGCCGAGCAACGCATCAGCAACCGCCAGCACACAGCAGCCCTGTGGGCGGCTGATCTCACTGCGGTCGAAGCTGCGAATACGCTGCACCTCGTGGCGAGTCGACTGGAGTTTACGTATGATGGATCTACCCCACCTGATTGTCTGTGGATTGACGGACGTACGGCATTGGCTTTATTAACAGTGGCTGGGCCTGCATGGAGGGCTGCGTTCCCATCAAGGACGGTAATGGAGGCATGCCTGGAGTTCCTGGCTCGAGCTCGTAGCTTCAATGGACGCCCCCTTGCAGGTACCACAGCTCCGACCCGTGACGACCCCGAGGCCTATGTGCCGTCCCGAGCAGTACGCCAAGAGTTCCCAGGCTGCGATGACTGGGCCAACCTGGCAGGAGCAGTGGCAGTTTGTAAAGCACTTGAGCAGCGGATGATAACGCAACCGCAACCAGACCCGGAACCAGGCGCTACTCCGAGACACGGCACCGAGGCTGCCCAACAGACACCACTCACCGTCATCACGGATGAGGAAGAGGCCATCATTGAAGGGGTCACCGAGTAATTCCGTCCAACTCCAGACCCTGTACCGCAGGAACGATCGGGTGCATCGGGCACTCCCGAGACCCAAATTGCGAATGCACTGGCTTTAGAGGCGATCTCGCTCATTAAGGACGTGGTGATCCAGATGCGGGCGGATAACCAGGCGTCGCAAGAGACAATGCTGGCAATCCTCGCAAAACAACAACCTGTGGCAGCGTTCCCGACACCCACGGCGGTCATACCAAAGGGCCCAGTGACAGTACGGATGTCAGAACTTGGTGTTGCCCCCGTACGACTGGACAAAATACCAAAGTTCCGCACGCGGACCGCCACTGGAGCATTCACCCACATCGGAAACGTGGAGGCCCGCGCGGACATGCTCAGTGGGGAACCGGGCCAGTGCTTCATCACCTTTGTGGATTCGTTGGAAGCCGTCGAGATGAACTGGGTGAACAACATCGTCGCGGCAGAGGGCTGGGACCCCACCCGCATTACCACAGAACATTGGAACGACATCGTCGAATGCTTCTATGACCGCTACGTGGGCAACCGGTCAGCCCGGAGCCGACTGTTTGAGGGCGTGACGCAGAACGTGCCCGACAGAACGGGTTTCGAGAGGGCTGACGACTACCTCGCCAGACTCGCGATGTACGCGCGGGTAGCAGGTCGGGAGGGCCAGGACAAGGATCTCATTGCCAAAGCCCTCGAAGGCATCAAGGACCCGAGTCTATCAGTGGTGGCGCTCTATCACGCCAAATTATCATCATGGAATGCTTTCCGCAAAATTGTAGTTCAGGACGCTGGCAAAATCAGGGCCGGCATCTTTGGAGACACCCGCCCAAGTCATGCCATGGACATCAACGCGGTGAACGAGGGGGAGGGCGACAGCACGACACCAGAACCCCACGTCAACGCCGTCCAGACTGCCCAAACAGAAAGCCACATGAAGCAGAACCGTCGCGGGCCAATGTCAAGCTACCCGCCACCGGCCATGCCCCGGATCCAGTGCCACGCGTGCAACGAGTACGGGCACATACACCGGTTTTGCCCCAATGTGCCCAGAAACCCACAAGGACGAGATTGCAGCCTGCACGGCCGCAACATTGGGCACTCGGACGCTGAATGCTACATTTTGGCGTTCTTCAAGCGTAACCCGGACGCCGCGATGCACCTGGCGGAGACCATGAGCCCGAGCAACAGTACCCTCGGCCTAAGCGAGACTGGGCCAGCGCGGGCTGTGCCGCCGACACCAAGCCCCCAGGAACTAGCAGACACCCAGGGTTTTGGGAGCGGCCGCCAGTAGGAGCGCTACTGACGGCCGATCTACGTACGGGAGCTCAAGAGCACGGGACTGAGGACGAAGTGAAGACAGTCAGTAACGTGAATGCATACATACCGCTCTCCTCTTCATGTTTGCCGGCACCGGCTGTACCCCATGGGCCAACAGCAATGCAGGGCGACGCAACGAGGAGGGCACGACACGGGAGCGTAGCAACAACGCTCATGGAAGATGATGCCGGCAGTGACGCTGGAGACAATGACAATGAACTACAAGAAGAAGAACTAGACTCGGGGACAGTGACGCCGCCCGAGGATGCGCAACATGAAGAATGGGACGAGGAAGAGCACTGGGAAGCTCTGATGCAAACCATGAATGATATGGACACCCCTGACCACGCGGACAACCAGCACACCCAAGACACACGACGGGCTGTAATCGTATACCCTGACGCAGCCGCCGTTGGAACTCGACTGGGCAGCTGGCGCACACACTACCTACGTTGGGAGATGGGCCCCGACGGACCTACCATTGTGCGTACTGGGGTGACGATGAGTGAGGAAGTGGCCACAGTCCACGTGGAGCGACGAGACCTCGGGCGAGCAGGCTTCCACCAGCTCTTGGTGCCCACAACCTGCGATGGGCATCGAACCACCATGCTGTTCGACACGGGAGCCATGGTGTCGCTCATGTCAGAAGAGCAATGGACCCGGATCGGGAGCCCCCCGCTGACGCCTTTTCGACGACGGCTGAGGGCGGCGGGTGGAAGTGTACTCGTGGACCTTGGAGTCGGGACCGTCACAGTGGAACTCGGAATGGTGACCGTACGACACCCTTTTGTGATCTGCCCAGGCCTGGGATACGAAGCTATCATGGGGATTGACTTTATCCTAACGCATGGGCTCTCGATGACCACTCTACGTGACTCAGTCATCATCCAAGCCACAACAGGGACACCGTCGGCGAACGTGGCCTCAGCAAACGCGGATACAGGCGGCGGGCCCAGCACAGAAGACAAGCACCCACCCTGGGTGGAACATGTACTGGAAGGGTTCGAGGACATCTTCGCACGCCAAGGAGAGCCTATCCGTCAGACTCCCAAGTACCGGCACCGGGTCGAAGTGACTGGAGAGCCCTGCCGTCAAGGACATTACCCCATGGACCCCAGTAAGAGACGCGTGCTCATGGAGATCACGCGGCAGATGGTGCGCGACGGCCTAGCGGTGCCCTCGGAGGACAGTGAGTGGAGCCACCCAGCGTTCCTGCGGCCAAAGAAAACCTACCCAGACCCCGACAACCCGGCACACTGGAGGATGGTGAACGACCTACGCACCATCAACAAGCGCACAACCGTGGTCGTCAACCCGCTCCCACGAATCTCGGACATCCTGGACCGAGTGGCACCATCTCGGTTTTTCACTCTGCTTGACCTCGCGTCCTCGTTTTGGCAAGTGCGATACGAGGGCCAGGACGGGAAGAAATTCACGTTCGTCACGGAAGATGGGGCTTTCGAGCCTACTGAGATGCTGATGGGCGCCGTTAACTCGGCCGGGGCCATGCAGGCCTATATGAGCGACACATTCAAGGGGTACCTCGGCAAGTTCGTCGAAGTGTACATCGACGACGTCATGATCCACTCCGACTCACTGGAGGAGCACCAAGAGCACGTGCGCCTAGCCCTCAAGCGCGTACAGGAAGCGGGGTGGACCCTACGCAAGGAGAAGTGTGTCTGCGGAACCAAGCGTGCCGAGTACCTCGGGCACACGCTGGAAGGAATGGGAACGGTGTCACCCAAGGAAGCCCTGGTGAGAGAAATCATTGCCACTCCGACCATCGAGTCAGCAGGCGACATGCGCGAATTCCTCGGACGCGCGAGCTACTATCGGCGCTTCCTACCAGGGTTTGCCACGGCCGCAGCACCACTCTTTGCGAGGGTCAACGATCATGGCCCGCTCGAGCTCAACAGAGCCGAGCACGACAGCGTACAACGAATCATGGACCTCATCAACAGTATGGCCACCCTCGAGGTCCTCTACAACCTGGTCCATCGCGTGTACATTCCGAAGGAAGAGACCATCAGGAAGAGACTGGCGTCTATCATGCACACCCTCGGTCGCTTCGACGCTTGGGCGCTGCAGCACGTACCGCGCGAGGACAACACTGTCGCTGATATGGTAACAAACAGGGCCATAGACCAAGGAATGAAGCGTACCAGCGACGGCGTCGAGTGCCAGGAGCAGGTCGCCCTGGAGGACATCGAGAAATGGATCATGGACAACGAGCCCCGCCGCCCATGGGCAGGCCAACAACCGCCCAGACAACCCGATGAAGCCGCAATAACGGTGATAGATGGAAACCCACTCCAAGAAGCTCGAGACGGGCGCCTGAGAGAAGCCCAGCTGGGCGTCCAGTGGATGGCACGGTTCATCCACTTCCTGGAAGGGAATCGCGACGACCAACCCATGACACGGCACCGCGAAAACGTCGAGGACTATGTGATGGACCACGGATTACTGTGCAAACTGACAACACGAGCTGCATACCGGCGACCTGACGGACCGGGGCGACCCGTAGTCGTCGTCCCGAGCTCACTACGACATGAGATCGTGGCCAGGGCACACGCTGGGACGGACGAGTCACACTGAGGCGCGAGAGAGACTCTCGACAAAGTCACTGCGGTCGCTTTCTGGCCAGGGATGAGGGCCGACGTCGAAAGGTATGTACAAGGATGCATGCGCTGCCAGCAATCCAAGCACCCTCGATACACTACCCACGCTCCGAGTGGTAGCCCTCGGGTCGGTCACGCACCCATGGATGCCCTCGCAATCGATCACGCCGACCTCCCCGGGGTCACAACTCCGAATGGCAACAAACACATTCTGGTAGTGGTGGACCTCTTTACACGCTACCTATGGTGCATTCCTGTCGCGAACCGCGCCGCCACGACCACTGCGATGGCCCTGCACCGATTCGTGATTCAGCCCTTCGGGGCCCCACGAGTTCTAGTCTCCGACAGAGGAACAGCCTTCACGTCTGAAGTATGTCGGTGCCTCTACACGATCCATAACATCAAACATTACCCCACGATGGCATACCGACCCCAGGCCAACTCCATCGTTGAGCGAATCAATCGCACCATCAAGGAGCGGCTACGAGCATTGATCAGTGCCAGGGACGATTGGGACGAGCACACCGGCACGGTGGCATCGGCGTACAACAGAACCATCCATGGGGCAACAGGATACGCACCGTTCCAAGTGTTCTTCGCCCGAGAGCCATTTGCACCCACACAGAGGATGCTACAGCGGGGCCTGGACGAGGAGTTTGAAGACTGCAAGGAATTCATGGATCGTATCCTACCTGAGACGGTGAAGATGGCGGACGACGTCAGGACTGCCAACGCAAGGGCACGGGAACGGAACAGGGCCGCGGTGGACGCCAAGCATGCAGAGTGGCTCAAGGCAGGGGGGCCAGGGCCGGCAACTACGCGATTCGGGGATAGCGTATGGCTGGCGGTACCCGTAGTGCATGATTCGAGTGGGACACAACCCCCGGTGAAGCTACGGAGCCGCTGGAGAGGACCCCTTATCGTGCTATCGCGCAACGGGGTGACGTATCGGCTCGGCGTACCGACAGGGGGCGTCCTGCCGTCCCCAGTGCACGCGGACCGGATGCGACCGTACCTACCAGAAGCTTCAGTCAGCCAGGCCCCTGCGGACGACATCGACACGTCTGGCGTCCAATGGGATCAAGAACTGGACCCGCTCATGGACCGCGACCGAGCAGTGAGGAATCGCCGTGGCAAATGGCGAGCAACGGAGGTGCTCAAATACAAGCGCCTACGAAAGAGGGACCCGATGGGCCGAGCCCAACATCGCTGGTACGTGCGATTCGATGATGGGACGAAGAGATGGGCCCGATCCGACGAAATCGATGAGCAACTCATGAGTCAATTCAACAACACCAGTCATGTTATCGCCTTACGTGGGGAAGACGACGACAGTACGACAGGTAGCTGCATCGCGGAAGCGATGTAGCAAAACCTACCGATACGACCTCTCAGCAACACTACTCACTATCGGTGTCGCCGCCGTGGAGCCCTTTCTTACGAAGGGAGCAACCACGGTACGTATTGCGGCACGGCTTACCAGTGGACGTACGAAACGACAAGCACAGAAGGCTTGGGGCACGAGGCCCAGCTTCACGAGGCCGATCAGTGTGGTAGCCGGCTGCCCGCTGGCGGCACGAGTCGAGCGGAATCCGACAAGGGTTACCTGACGCCGTGCCAGTGGAACCACACAGCGGCGCCGAGCCACGGCGAAGGCGCTCAACGACCCCGGCCAGCTCAGCGACCCGGGCTTCGGCGATCTCAGCAGCGCTAGCATACTCCACCGCACGAGCCTCAGCCGTCTGGGCGCGAATCTCAAGAGCCGCGAGACGTTGGAGCAAGTCGCTGTCCAAATCTGGTGAAGACTGGCGCGGCGACCCATCACGAGCACGCGAACGAGCATGATCAGGAGCCCTAGCGTGAGCGGCAGCGGTACGACGATCCTCGGCATCTGCTTCTTCCACGGCACGGCGCGCAGCCTCCTGCTCACGGGCAAAGGCGGCAGCTCGGGCTGCTGCGTTTTCACGCTCTGAAGCCGCGCGCCGTGCGTCGGCCTCCTGTGCCATCGAGGATCGCTCGGCCCGGCCACGAGCGCGAGCAGCAGCGCGGCGCTCGCTCGGTGTCAGCTCGGGCACACTCATGTCGTCGTCTTCGTGGGGCTCCATCTGGTGCCCACCCGGTGGACGACGCTTCCGAGGCGGTGGGTGAATGCTTGACGCCATCGATGGAGCCATCTAGAGCGCACTTCTCGAAATGGACCTCGACATGGCGAGATCGGCCCAACCAAATCCAAGGAGCAACCCCGACGGCGACCCTTCCCAGGATCGTGGAATGACGACCCTCAGCGAGAGCCCGATGAGAAGCCGCGGTCACTTTGCCGGTGGCTTGATTCGCCATCGGGGGCCCTTGTCGTGACCGCTCTACACCAACAGCACAGCGTTTCCCCGACCCACGGACGCCATGCTCATCATTATGACCATCATTCCGGAAAACACTGTATCGAAACAGACATTGTGCCGGCACGCGCCACGATGTAATTGTGATGATGGGTGTGATGACCGTCGGCACGCTCCAAGGGCTACCTCGGGTAACGTGGACCAAGGCGCAAGGATCAAAGACGACGCCGAGGCCGCGCTAAAGCAGCCCCGCCACTCTCAACGGGCCCAAAGCCACCGCCAACACAGACACCAACGTAATGCTTCGTCAACCCCCGCCAAAGACAGCGCTGACTGACCGGTCCTTAGCACCACCACGAGCACTGAGTAGTTAGCAGAGAGTTAGTTTAATCACTTCTTAATATCCCCTTTGCCTTTTCCATTGTTTTGACTGCTGCAGCATTTGGTGCTGGCACGATACAGTTAAGCAGATACCACCCGGGCTTTCGATGCTAGTCCCCAGGTACCTCTTTTTTGGCGTTGATTGACACGAAATCGCCCGCGTCCGAGTCCCAGCACCGACAGTTGTCGTGACGACGTCTGTCGTATTTGTCTTCGATGCTGGCGCCTGCCGCAATCAGCTGCCAGAGGCGGCACCGGTGGTTTGCGCTCCAAGGGTCTAGAAACGTTGTGATGCCCTTTTGCCCATAGTGTTGGCAGTCGCATGCCTCATGAGTACGAAGTTATGTGAGAGGCGCTGTCGTTCGCGAGATGAGGGGTGGTTGGCGCCTGCCTTCGAGAGGAGCCGCTACTTCGCACCGGACTTCGAAGTGTACATTTGGAGATCCCAAGTGGGGTGCAAGTATCTTGTCCACGCGTGGTACGACAAGTTGTCAAAAGCAGAGTTCAGCAGATGCGCACTTTCGATGGAGCCATGAAAAGCGGCTTAATGCAGTAGCGACCGTTGAACGTACGCCCATTGTAAGCCGTGCGGCTGCGATTCCACAACGGCATGCGTTTCTACTGTAGGGACTTTGGCGCCCCGACGCGATGAGCTGCCTAACGGCACCCTCGTGGCCATGACAGGCAGCTAGGCTGGAAGTCGGTGCCGCCCTTTTGCATCATCGTCGAGCATGGGAGTGCAGATGGCGACGTTTAATGCGCTCGGCCCCACCTACATTTCGGCGTGCGGCTGCTTCTGGCTTCTCCTTGCTTGATCATGCACAAGCTTAGCGATGCCTCGTTCCGTTCTCTCTCATCCTGTGCAGACTCAAGACGACAGCAGTGTGTTCATTCCATGAAAATGCTATTGATCTGGCAACACCACCGCCGAAAGGCTACAATGCACAGAGCATACACAAGAGCAGCACATCAGGGTGACAAGCGCAGCTACGCGGCCTTTGTCGCGGCAAACAGCTCGATGCGGCGGCTCAGGTAGTAGACCTTCTCTGCATCTGACCGAAGCGGCTCCTCGCAGTCAGAACACACAGCGTCCGTGATCTGTGCCTCCGATTCGCAGACGGAACAGCGACATGAGGTGTCGATGGCGGCGCCCGATGCCTTGATGCGGTGGAGAAGACCATCGAGCTTGGCGGAGGCGGGCAGCGCCGGGGCCGCGCAGGTTGGGCATTCGGCGTCCATTACACAGTGGGACGCCTTGCAGACAGGACACACCACAGTCGTGCTCACGAGCGTTGGAAGCTGCGTCCACGTCGAGGCCCCCTATGCTGCGTTGACGGGCTGCCTGCGGGAGCCACCGATGCCTACCGCGGTGCTCTCGAGAATAGCGACGAGGAGACGGAGACGTTCGTCGTCACTTGCGGTCGAGATGTATTGACACTCACCACAGGCGTCGGTGGTTGCGTCGGTGGGTGCCGAACAGACAAAGCAGGGTACGCAAATGTTGACACCGCGGTCCTTGGCCTTGGAGAGACGCGCGTGGAGGACCTTGAGCTTGAGTGTCGCCGACTTGGCCGGCG
>JNBR01001612.1:0-13625 GCA_002081595.1 Achlya hypogyna | reverse complement strand
GCTCGCCGTGCTGCAAGCGAGCGTGAGACATCCCGTTGTGGTTCTGTCAACACCTCGACCGGTTATCCTTGCCGCGTTGCCATCAGCTCTTGTCCGCAGCGCGCTGCCGGGTTCCGTACAGACCAGCCGCGTGCGCCGGGCCCTCGTGTGTCGAGCCGACTTTGCTTGTCCTTCCGTACAACGATAGGCCTCCCGTGCCGCAACTCATACCGCGGGTGCCACCTCCGGAAGCTGGAACTCCACGGAGGAGACACCGACAGCGAATAGTTCAGCGGTAGGTTCTTCTCTTGAGCCAAGTGCTAGCGCGACGTCGTTCTCTTCAGTTTGTAAAGCGGTAACGTCGTGCTGTTGTGTCTCGAAGCTCGCAATAAGTTCGTCGTTGATCTCACTGGCGCTGACCCAGCGCGTAGTGCCGTCGTCGCATCGGACTAGCCAACGGTACCGCGGGCGGCCGAGCTTATCCTTGCCTCCCAGTCGCTTGTACTTGAGGACTACAGTCGCACGCCAGTTTCCGCGTCGATTGCGAACGTGACGGTGGCGCTCAAGCAGGGGCTCGAGATCAGCATTCCAGTCCACACCGGATGCGCCGGCGTCCTCCGCTGGGGGTTCCAGCGGTGGCAGGCCCTCGTGACACGGTCGCAACCGGTCTCCGTGCACTGGCGACGGAAGGACGCCACCTGTCGGGACACCAACGCGGTATGTGAGACCATTCCTGGATAGTACCACAAGCGGGCCCCGCCAGCGGCTTCGGAGTTTGCCCGGTGGGAGTACCCCTTGGGAGTCGTGGACGAGCGGCACAGCCATCCATACGCGTGCGCCTACGTCGTAGATGCCGGCGCGACTTCCTCCGGCGGCCAGCCATGCCGCATGCTTCTGGTCCACCCTTTCCTTGTTGCGGGCGCGCGCCTCATCGTTCGCTCGTCGAATCTCGTCTGCTATTTTCACGGACTCCGGCAGGATGCGTGCCAGGAAGGCTGCGCAATCATCGAACTCAGGTTCGTTGCCCCGACTCAGCATTCGTTGCGTGGGCGTGAATGGCTCACGTGCAAACCCCTAAACCCCTAAACCCCTAAACTCATGGAATGGAGCGTAACCCGTCGCACTGTGGATGCTCCTATTGTAGGCCGTCGTGACGGTCGGGAGGTGCTCGTCCCAGTCGTCACGCGCGAGAATCAAGGCACGCAGTCGTTCCTTCACGGTGCGATTCACTCTCTCCACGATGGCGTTGGCTTGCGGTCTGTAGGCGGTCGTGGGGCAGTGTTTTGACGTTGTACATGGTGTACAGGCATCGGCAGACGTTGGCGGTGAACGCCAGGCCGCGGTCTGAGACCAACACCCGAGGTGCCTCAAACGGCTGAAATATGAAGTCGTTCAGAACCATTGCGGTCGTCGTGGCTGACTTGTCGGCCACCGGGATGCACCACGGGTATCGAGTGAATAGGTCGGTCACGACGAGCTCGAACTTGTTTCCGTTGGCGGTGGCGACACCAAGAAGATCTGAGTGATCCACCGCCAGCGCATCCATCGATGCAAACCCCATTCGGGGACTTCCGCTCGCCCCATGGGTTGTGACCCGTGGGTCCTTGGCCTGCTGGCAGCGGACGCACGCCCGCACGTACTCGTCAACGTATTGGTGCATCGCGGGCCAGAAAGCAGTTGTTGCGAGCTTGTCCATGGTTTGTGCGCTCCCTCCGTGGGACACCCATCCCGGCATGAGCGCCAGCGATGAGCTCACGACGAATCGAGCTAGGGGCGACGAGCACGGCCCGACCCTCGCCGTGCTGTCGGCGGTACATGCCTCGGATCACTGTCTTGCACAGGACGCCCCGGTCCATCACGTAGTCATCGGTAGTTTCGCGTCGGTGTGCCACTGCGGGTTCGTCTCTAGTCCATTCGAGGTAATGAATGAACCTTGCCATCCATGGAACACCGAGTTGGGCTTGGCGAATGCGTGCGTCTCGAAGGCGCATTCGTTCGTCGACATCGCTGTTGTCGGGAGCGTTCACGGCCACGATGTCTGCCGGTACAGGTCCGGGCACGCTTGCCCACGGAGGTTGCGAAACGTTTTCCCGTGCCCAGGACACTACCACTTCCAGTGGGATGGCGGCCTGCTTCTCGGTGATGGTTGTGTATTCGTCGGGTGAGTTGTCCATGGCCCAGTTTGTGACATAGTCGGCAAGTGCGTTGTCTTCTCTGGGAACGTGATGCAGTACCCATGCATCGAAGCGTTCCAGCGGCCTGCTGATGCTGCCCACTCGTTTCCATAGGACCTCATCATTTGCCACGTACACCCGGTGCACCAGATTGTGGATGAGCTCAGAGTCGGTGAAGGCTACCACCACCCTCGAGCCTCGTGCGTGGGCACTCCGCAGGGCGGCTTCCAGTCCGGCTGCCTCCTGTTGATTCACTGTATCGGTACCTACGCCGCATCGCGCTCCTGCGCCGATGATGTTTTGCCCGTCGTGGTCCCACATGCAGAACCCGTGGGCGCTGATCGTGCCCCCGCGATTAGCTCCGTCGCTCGCCACGATGACGGATCTCTCGTCCATGTGTGGCCAAGCAAAAGGCGGGGCCGCCAGCACGATAGTGGGGTTGCGCCGTGGAACATGCCCCAGTAGCATCTCTAGCGGGTAGTGCTGTCGGTGTTTCGCCACATCAACCTTGAGTTGCAGCCGTGTTAGCTCAAATTGCCACTTCTCGAGTCGTCCATGGTGGTTGGCGTGTTCGACGGCCCAGCGCAAGTTTGGTTCCGTGGTGTAGACCTGGATGCTGCGACCGTCGAGGTGATGGCGCCAATGCCGTACCCCGAGCATGAGGGCCAGCATGGCCTTCTCTACAGCCGTGTATCGCAGTTCATGCTCTCCCAGGTTGGCGCTAGCAAACCCCAGCGGTCGCTCTCCCTGCGCCGAGGTCTGCGATAAAACACAGCCTATCGTTGTAAAGTCGCTTCCAATGGAGGTTGAGTGGGCGTTCCGGATCTGGGGCGTGGAGACGCACTATATCATTGACCAGGTTGATCACGTCCCGAACGCTGAGGTGGTCCTCATCGTCCATGGAAAACGTCTCCCTAGGGCCGCTGACCTTGGCAAAGAGTGGGGCAATGATGGCAGCGAACCCTGGCAGGAAACGTCGGTAGAACCCGGCCCGCCCAAGAATTTCGCGCAGGTCGTCGGGGCTCTCGATCGTGGGTGCTGACACGATTTCCTTCACGAGGCCTGCCTTGGCGGTCACAACACCGTTTCCTTCGAGTGTGTGGCCCAGGTACTCCACCCGGGAGGCATCCCATACGCATTTCTCTCGGCGGAGGGTCCACCCAGCTTCCTCGACCCGTTTCAGTGCTGCTTGTACGTGGCCACGATGCTCGTCTGGTGCCATTGAGTGGATAGTGACGTCGTCGATGTAGACTTCGACGAAGTCTCCAAAGTACTCCTTGAAAGTATCCGCCATGAATGCCTGCATGGCGCCGGCGGAGTTGACGCCGCCCATAAGCATCCCGGCGGGTTCGTAGGCCCCGTCCTCGGTAACAAAGGCGAACTTCTTGCCGTCGTTCCCGGCAAAACCCACCTGCCAAAAGGACGACGCGAGATCAAGCAGTGTGAAGTGTTTGGAGTGTGCCACCCGGTCGACGAGATCCGCGATGCGCGGCAGGGGATTCACTACCACCGTCGTTCGTCGATTGATGATGCGGAGGTCGTTCACCAGACGCCATTGTGTTGCATCGGATGGATCGGCGTTGGCCTTCTTTGGGCGTAGGAACGCCAGGTGGATCCACTCCGCGTTCGCGACAGGCTTCGCGAGCCCGTCGCGTACCATTTGGCCGACAATCTCAGCCATCACCCGGCGCCGCTGTGGATCCATCGGGTAGTGGCCTTGTCTCGACGGCTCTCCTGTGACGGTGACTTTGTGTCGGTACTTCGGCGTCTGTCGGACGGGCTCCCCTCGGCGGGCGAAGATACTGTTGTAGCGTTCGAGCAGTGTCACCACCCACGGCTTAACTGCTGCCGTGCCTGCGTGTGGTGCAGCTACTGTTGTCGTCGTTACAGCCCCGATCGCGGTATCCGTGGCCCTTGGCCCTAAGATGATCTCGTCCCTCAGCGTCGTCATCGACACCCGGTGGGTGAGCACAAAGTCAATGCCCATGATCCCCTCATATCCAAGCTTGGGGCAGACGACGAAAGGGTGGGAAACAGTCACCTCTCCGAACTCGACCTGCACCGTCCGATGTCGTCGATTGGCTTGCCACCAGCCCCTCGTAGGCGTCGACAGAAGATGGTCAGGGGTGGCCTTCCAATCGCCACCCATTGCTCCCCAGAGAGGAGCGATACCTTCGCTCCAGTGTCGAAGAGCATCGCCGTGCCGGTCCCATTACACTTGGTAGGCACAACGAGCTGCTGTAACCCCGCTTCACCGAGTTGTTCCTGTTCGAGGTGAATCGTGGCTACGTCGGTCCAGCCTTCATTAGGCGGGGCCCCACGGGGCCCATAGTCCATCGGTGGTAGTGTGGGCGCCATCGGCTCGCTTGGGTGCCCACGGCGTCCCATTGTGGGAACACTCGGACAATTCGCCGGGTGTCCATCACCCAGTCGCTGATGGGAACGGGCTCATCGGTGGCTTCGCTACAGGCTGGCCCTCTCCCTGGGTCTCCCTTGTCGCACCTTTCTTGTGATTCTACGTCTTGCTGGGCTTCGGGGCTGTCGACTCAGTCTTCGGGGTCGCCCTGGTTGTCAGCCCAGTTTCTTCTGTCGTGGTTAGGTGCGGTCTCGTTTATGCACCCGTTCTGGGTATGTGTCGTCATGTATGTCATGCCCGTGGTCTGACTATTCTCGTTGTTGTTCTTCTTTCTTGCATTCATCGTCTCTCTTGTCTGTTCTATGTCTTGCCCTTGGCGTTCGTCGAAGTGTGCTACCACACGCTGCGTCGTCACTGGTTTATCTTCACCGAACATGCAGTCTATGCTCCCTCTTCTCACGTCCCTGTCTCAATCTCCGCATTGGTCCCTGCCGGTGCCGTTGTTGTTGATTGGGGAGTAGTCACAGGCCGCACGCACATTCCATTCACGTTACCAAGGCGTCCCTTCGGTTCTTCCTTGGCGTGATGTTCTTGAGCTCTTCGTTGCTCTGCGGCCGTCGGCGCTCCTACTGGCGGCCTCCGCCAAAACCCGGGCCGATACCGGCGTCCTCGTTGCTGTTGGCTGCAGGCGCTGTCTGCGTACTGCTTCCTGCCCCAGGGTCATTGTTGGTCGTTGTGCTTGTCGGCGGCGCCATGGCAGTGGCCAGGGCTTGCGTCGCCGAGGGGTTCCGTCGGAAGTAATTGAGGATCGAGCATTCGGCGTCTGTGTGCCCAACACCAGTCCCATGCAGGCTGAAGTCGCCCCGGGCTGGTTGCTGACTACGCATTGGGCAGTGTCGTCGAACATGACCATAGCCGAGACACCAAAGGCACTGGATCGGGGCCACCGGTCCGTGGGAAGGTGCCGTTGATGGCCAACACCAAGCGCCGCGACGTGCTTAAGCCCCACCACCAGCTGCTCTACGGCGTAGAACCATGCGATACTAAGAGCAGTGCCACCGGCTCGCATCAACTCGTGCGCTCTGTGATGTCCAAGTTTTCAGTTGCGTTCGGCCGCTAATGTTCATGCCGCGTTGCCATCATCGCTGCCGTCGCTTCTGGCGGCAAGGCCATCTTACCTGCTGTAGCATCCCAGTGGCAATGCTTGCATGAGCCACTTCGAACGGAGTACAGCTCTTCAAGGCCCGATCACCCCGACATCGAGCGGCTGAAATACGTGCGTGCAGTAGGGCCGTAGGATGCACAACTCAGAGTTGAATGCTTCTCAAGCACACTTGTGGCTGGCTGGCGTAACATGAACATAAAAATTGTCCAAGAGGACAACAGAATCGTCTTCCAGATGTGGCCTATAGATAGATTTGGACATGTCAATGATCACCTCGATGATGCCGGTCGTAGCATGTCCACGAGATACACGCCCCATCGACGACGGTCCATCCACGCCTTTGGTTTGACACAGTACAAATGACCAGGTGGATTTGTCGCCAGCTCGGATGGAGCGACGGAAAAGAGAACAAGATGCTTGGCGGTGGAATTTGAGCGGAAGTTGGTTGAAGGTAGGTTTTAAATTGAAAAGTATTTTATTGTCTCTATAAACTACTTGTGCCGATGTAAAATTCGTACTAGTTGTCTGGATTTTGGAAAACCACAAATATATTCGTATTTCGACCGAAATTATTCTCCAAATACGTCCGAGGGGATTTTGGGATGCGGGTCAGATATTTCGAAGCCGTAGACTGGAAATAATAAGGTCCTTACATTGAAATATGCAGGGGCGATCAATGATCCACTATCCTGACGCCGGCGTCGGAGCCTACAAGGGCAAGGAGACGCAGCCGGCGGTTGTCGTGGAAGTAGTCGCTTCCAAAAACTTGCATACTTGGCATTCCTTTTTTTGGTACGCTATTTTCTGTCTGCACTAAACTGCATATTCATGATATAGTCAATAATGAAGGTCACCATGGTCGTGCAATGATATTAATGTCGTCGATCTTTCGCCTTTGTTCAATACGCCGCTCGATGGACGCAGCCCTCGCATGCACTTTCTCATTAATGACAAAGCCTACATGAGCCCTTACACAACTACCCATTAGTGTTTGTCACTATCGATTTGGGCTTGTCCACGACTTTTAGCCTTTACCTCGTCGACGGTATCTATCCAACATGGCCTGTGCTTGTCTCTTTTATCGCAAACCTATTCACGGCGAATCAAACATCTTTACGCACATGCAAGAAGGAGTACACAAAGTGGTTAAGCGTTTTTATTTTCATCGCTGTTTTCTTCTTCATAGTTGCCCTCTTGGTCGTATTCATCGTCTTTGTGCAGGGGCGACAACGGTTCGTTATTGGCATTAGTGATGCTGTCTTCCTATCGGACAAAACTGGACCGTTGGATGGCGCGAAACCTGGTCTTGATGGCGCTTCAGTAACGGCAGATAATTGTTGGCAAGGCCTGAGCTTGAACGCCTTGAGGCGATGTTGACGCAGGAGGGCAAAGAACTCCTTTGTCTCGACTGAGTCGGGTTCAAAGGCCATCACTACAATATCGAGTTTTTCTTGATCAAGCCTAAACATGGCCTCGAGCGTCGCGACTTTGATGTCCGATACATCGACGAACCGAGCGTAGCCTTGACATCTGATTTCATGGCCATGTCCTTCTCGACACCTTGGGAGCGCTCGAGGCCCTCCATACTGTCGCGACGCCTTTGCGAGATCGCTTGCTCGAACCATTGTGCGCGGTGGTGATGCTCGGCTTCGGGAAGAACCTACAAAATACGCCAGCATCAGAGGACATCAAGGCTGTCCGTTGGACCATAGAGCTCGTTGTACTCTTCAAGCCAGCGGTGAAAGATGGATTCCTCATTCTCGCCGGACCTTGGTGTCGCAAACCGGACCAATATCGTGGACAATGGGTATTTCACGGGATATATTGTCCTGTTTTCACGAATAATGTATTTCCCATTTACAAATCCAAAGGTAATGAAGAACGGTGAAAGATTCAGCGTAAATACCGGACGATTATTTTGGTAAAACGTGATTAGCCAAAATGTGCATAGTTTCAGCACCGAACACTTCACGTGTCATCATTTCTCGACACCCCATCAAATCCCGAGACACTGCAACAAATGACCAAGCAATGAACGAGAACCATCAGCAAGCAACGATTACAGCCTCTTGGACAACTACCTCGTCGAGAGTACCAAGACACGCTACAAGAGCAAGCTGAACCAAGTCATCGCGTGGGCCCAATCCCGCCACGAGCTCCTCGAGCCCCGCGGCGCACTCGACCTGAACAACTTTAACAACACTGACTTTATGGACCTCGCGTCTGGAAATCCAACATTACCAAGTTTGCGAGTATCTTACGCAACATCGCACTTACAAGTAAATCCAGTCTGTAGCATTAATAACATGGAATCTGGCGTGGATATCACAACACTTGAAGTCTAGGACAATGCCATGCAAGAGGCTAAGGCGCACGAAGCTGCACTGTCGCGCTTAGCGAAGCTGTTTCAAGACACGGACTCGTATAACATTGGACACTAGGACGAAAAATGGTTTTACTTGGTAAGAATAATGAAGAGTGTATATTTGCACCCGTCCGAAGGAGCTTGATGTTGCTTGATCCAGAGTAAGCACTACATCCCGAAGGCCATGTTTTGGGCGGCGGTGGCCTGCCCCCGCTTGACAAGTGACTTGTACCTTAATCGATGACAAACTCGGCAAACTCGGCTTATGACCCTTCACAGAGATAATTTTAGCCAATAAGTCGAGCTAAAATCGCCCTGCTGGCAAGCACGTCACAACGCACCACTGTCGACCGTGACATCTACCGGAACTTTATCTTGAAGTCTTCCCGTCGATCCGCTCCAAGTTGGTCGGCGCCCTGGAAGCGCAGATCTTCGTGGAGCAAGATAACGCCATACCTTACACGCTTGTGAATGATGCCATTGTCGCGGCTGCCGACCAAATTGAAGGCTGGAACATGACCATCGTCAACCAGCCATCGAATATCCCGGATCTAAACTCACTATTCTGGGCTATTTGAAAGCTATTCAGTCTTTACAATTCGATGAGGCGACCAGAAGCTAAGACCAGCTCGTCGACGCCGTGGAGTAGGCCATTCTCGACCACGATGTCATCAAGCTTGAGAACAACTTCCTCACGCTTAAAAACACATAAAGTGCATCCGCATTGCGGCCAGAGGCGAAATGATGTCGCAGGTATTGGCCGAGTTTGATTGAACTGATTTGAATCCACAATAACAATCATGTTGCACTGTCAATAAAAATTGTTGTCCCGGGAGTCGTTTGGGACAATTTTGATTAAATACTTAACACACTATTCGAACGATAAACGAAAATTAGCAGCCGATCACGGCAGCTATTTTACCTTCAGGAGTTAGCGATACGAAATACCAGCTAACAAATGTATGCAATAATGTAGGACGTATGATATTTGATTCAATGTTAGGACAATGCAGCGCGTGCTAAATCGCGTGGGTTACACGTTTGTAAGTGGCCAAAAGCGCAACTATATAGCTGAAATAACGGAAAACGTAGCATTCCGTGCTCGATATCTGGAAGCCAAATTTCGGAACCGTGATCCAATACGCAATACCACCACTCCCGAGATTTTCTCGACGAATCGTACTGCAACCTTCATCATGTTGTTGCATTATCTTGGCTCGACGAAACCAGAATTCGGTAAATAGCGAGCGGGAAAGGTGAACGATACTGCATTGTGGGGGTTTGTAGTCATAAAAATATTGCAATTCAAAATGCGACGCTACGAGTAATTTCACCACGCGCCGGTGCCTTGGGTTCCCGATTCGGTCAAATATTGTCCAGCAAGGAGTTCTGCGAAGGGCAGTGATTATCATGCCATATTTACTGCCGAGGTTTTTTAGCAATCGAGTGCAATGAATTCCAAGTGTTTGCCTCGTCCGGAGCCCGACCGCTCGCCAATTTTAAAAAGCCAGAGCGTCAGGAATAACATATAGTTCTGATTGGATGATGTTGGTGAGGCAGAGTGAGACGATACGTACTGCAACTGAACATAGGTTCTGTTCAAGGTCTGACAAAGAGACAAGGCAGCAACTGTCGACGGCTACACACCACCAGCGCTGCGCGCTGGCGCGCAACATTGTACAAACGTATTTAAGCTTAGCAAGTGCAGTAATACATTGGTTTAGAGGTTGAAGACCGTGACGCTATATGTGTCTGCACTGGCTTGCTTCTTGGCGGCTTTTATGGTCTTATAGAGCCTTGATGCCAGAACGACTTGCTTCTTAGTGCAATTATTTGGCATACGAAAGAAGCAGAGCGCGTGTCATTCGATCCAGCGATAGATGCTTGAATTGTCGGGTCACGCACGTAGAAGAAACTCGTTTTGGAAGGAGACGTCTCGGGGTATTTATGGTTGTAAAACAGATGTTTCAGGCAAAACGAAGTTCATAAACAGGTAATTCACCCACGACGATATAAAATGTATACAAAGTGAAGGTTCATTCAGCGCTAGACTCCCACATGAGATACTACGACAAATACAATTTTAGAACATAAGGCCATCCATTTGATGTCCAGGCGCTACCACATGAGTGGATCGCTAAGACTTACGCTGGCACCTAACAAGTCATAAAATACTTTAATAAAAGAAGAATGACACGTCTTTCATGCCTCAAAATGGTGCTCTGAGGGCATTATTATTGCAACAATGTTTCTTCTCCATTACGGTGTGCCGCTGCACCACGTCATATACTATACCAATTCGTTGCTCGTGAATTTCGCTCATGAGATTGTTCGGCATTCGTTGTAGGTATTCCTACTAGTCCGAGCTGGCAGCAATCTGTCACATTGTCAACATAATAAATTGATTTGTGTTCCGGATATAAGTCCTACTGCAGGATTTGTCTGGGGGTCGGCGCCAGCTGCAAACATGGCAGTAAATCCTACTGCCATGATCACCCATTTTGAGGCCGCTCGCCGATGAGAATGCTTAGAGCGTTCAAACCAGTAAATTTTACTTCCATAACATCCAGTAGGGTTAATCAACTAACGGTTTCCATCAACTTGGCTATAAATACCGTATGAAATGAAAAAACTTATCAAGCCAGCAGTATCCGTGACAAATAAAAGGAAAAGCGCATGAAATAATATAAATTCTGTAATTACATCACCAATGACGGCATTAGTTTTGGCCCGAAAAAGAGCAATATGTATGCTCTTCCGAACAAGAACTTTCGAGATTGAGCTCCATGCATCGACGTTCCATATGATTTTTAAATGTCGCTTCTACGCAGCCGTCCTAGGGACAAAACAAATTGGACATATGTTGCCTTGATCATGTGGCACGTCATCCATACGTCACGCATAGATTCGCATACGTATTCCTAGCTGCTAGCCTGACGACAAGTTCTTTCTTCGCGATATTGTGACACGATTACGTGTGGCAAATCATGACCAGAAGCAAGAGGCTTCTCAAATCAAGTAGCCATGTGCTCCTGGCATTTACCTGTTGACCAAGTTCAATCCAATCATACGCGTTCTGTTGGCATTTTTGGCCAATACCTGATCACATAAAGACTCTATTATAATTGACCAAAGCTATCGTTTTTTGCTTGCTTGAACTAAAGAACCTGTCCATGTTTATAATTACATCACATTGCCCGTTGCTGAGCAGCACGAGGACGATTTAGAAGAAGATGTCATCCTGTCCGAGGACGAGAGGCCACAAGGAAGGTCAATCAGTACAGGGCCATGAACTTCATCTCGAACTTTACAGCGCTCCAGGAAATGCCATACAAATGCGGCGCGACGAGGCAATTGCTGCGCAGAGCACCGCCAGCGACTCCATGGGACTGAGCTACGTCGCGAGACTTGTGCAGAATCTGAGTTCCGGATCAGAAAAGAGCTCGCACAGGTCCGACTAGACGGAGCAAAAATCGCGCTACGACTGGCGCAGGCTAGCGCTCATTCTGGCGAACTTGAATCGTGTTTGAATCTCGCTGACGGAAATATATTGTTTTCGATCGAATGCTAGTGCATATAGAGTAGAGGCGTACTAGGCGTAACCATTCTAAGGTCGATAAAGTGTACGCGGTGGGTAGTCTAAAGAACATTAGCCCTGACGCGAGAATAATTGATTTTGCTATAAATTTAGTGGTGCTTGTGAGCCTGTACGATCTTGTAAAAAAACTAGCTACATACAGCTCTATGCAGCTACACGAAGCTAAATATGACCAATTTAAACAACTATAGCGTTACACAGGAAAGTTAAACGATTCAAGAGCCTATTTAGTATGACTGTCGGTGCTATCGTAATCAATCGTGCCATTTTCTGAGCTGCTCATTTCACAATCCGAGTCGTTCCTGGGGCTAGAGGTGTCACCCGTCTCGCCGTCGCACTCGTCGCACTCGTCGAGCTCGACCAGGTACGTGCTAAGCGCCGCCTCCTCGCCCTCGGTGTGCTTGACAGTTGAGTAGATGTTGTCGCTGGAGAGCCGCGCAAAGGCGTAGCTAGTCGTGTTTGTGTAGTGCCTCCTACCGCGCATATCACGTTGGCCCAGACGAGCTCGATGGGTTGCAGATCGGAGTGGTGTGGCGACCACGCGGCCATGTGGCCCCGCTCCATCTCCATGTTCTCAAAGTCAGACTTGACGTTGGCCTGGATTTAGGCCTTCAGCTGCGCCAACAAGATGACCGTGATCGCGCTCTGCTCGACGGGCAGCTTGTGCTCGGTGCAATCTTCCACTAGCTGCCGCTTCCTCAAGTATCCCTTAGGCATGTCGGCTGGCAGGCAGCGGTGGTAATTGGCATTGTCCATTGCGATAATTACACCGTACTTGTTGCAGGTATTGATCTCGTTAAGCAAGTCAGCGAAAAACTCCACGAAGAAGCCGTGCGTAAACAAGACATGGTAGTCTTAGGCTGGTTCTTGCCGCCCGTGGATATCGAGCCCCAGCAAGTGCGAGTCGTCAGAGGCTGCCGCTCATGATCGCAGCAATGAAGCAGTACCTGCGACCTTTGTACTTCGTACTTTGGCTTTGGCGGCGTGGCATCGGTATCTTTGAGATGATTCTAGTATTATTGTTCATAGTGTGAACTTTACGTATGCAAGTATAATTTATACATATATGGACTGGTGTACTATACCTACAATTGCGTATGCTTTCTGCGCATAGTGATGATGGATGTTCGATACATAAAGGTACAATTTGTTCGTGGCGAATCCTCAGCTAAGGCTTGTGCGACAAACTGCTCGTACTTATCCCGCTTCAAGGCTACGTCGGTAGTCAGACCGTAACAGACGCCTTTCTATTTTCCGCACTTAAAGCCCTTTCGACCTAGAAAAGCCTGTGTTGCACGAAGAGTAGCGGCCGCGTCGTTCTTTATGTCCATGTTGGAGCCCCTAAACCCCTAAACCCCTAAAGCTGTGCTAGAGAGTTAGAGAAAAGCGCTTCAAACGACCATCGCGGCCTTCAACAACCGCCTCCAGGCTTCATTGCCCAGTGCCCGCCGAGAAGTACATTTCTCGGCGACCGCTCGAGTCCTCATCTGGCGGCGACTGCGCACGGAGTCGAGCACCAGTGTCAGGGCGGCATTGCTCCCCGGCACGAGCAGCTTATGCATCGACGAATTCGACGCCTCGTGCGCACGACAACAACCCTGTCTGAGTAGTAGTCTGCTCATATCTCTCGCACGAACTGACCGAAACGCCGAAGACCCGTGCTACTGTTCCTGATGGATCAGCCACGCCATCCTTACGGATGAAAGGCTGGAGACCCAGGCCATCAAGGCGCTTGTTCAGCGTTAGCGCGCGCGGCCGCTCCTTGGCGACGACCTCGTCAAATTCGGCTTCTCGCCTTACAGGTCAAAATGTTCAATTGCTTTTCGTTCTGCTTGGTACTAACTACTCTGTTCCGAAATTCTAGGGACATTTGACTTTCAGAGTCTGCCAAAATTCGAATTATGGAATTTCAAGTTCTGAGACCGCCGAGAGAAAGAGGAGCGTATACTCTTTTAAAATATATCGTATTTAGAGTCCTCGAGACCATC
>JNBR01001611.1:0-16964 GCA_002081595.1 Achlya hypogyna | reverse complement strand
AATAATCATAATTGTCACCAAAAATGTTGAAAAAACGAAAGACTTTGACCCAATTTCGCAATTTTGGCAAATGTCCTATATATATTTCGCGAACTGTACCTACCATGACGAGTATGCATTTTTGTTTTAACTATGACCCTGATACACCACACCTCCGTACGCGAAGAGGCTGGCCAAAGAACCAAGGTAGCAACAGGCAGGATGTAGTCTTTAGACTTGTAGCCAGTGCCTGCAGCCGCGACCAAGAGGTCGAGGCAATCGGGCAGAGCATCCGGTCACATTCTTGTACAATCGAGGAGGTAGTGAGCCAGCAGCGGCGACAGAGGCCATGACAGAGGACTGGAGGACCCAGGGGCCGCTGAAGCCGTCGGCCGGAGGCAATCGGGCAGAGCCTTCGGCCACACCCTTGTACAATCGAGGAGGTCGTGGGTTAGCAGCGGCGGTGGATACCTTGGCAGAGAACTGGAGGACCGAGGGGCCACCCTCCATCCAAGGGCCGGTGGGTACACCCGAGGCTAAGGGCAGGAGCAACTCCGGCAACCCCTCGCAAGCCCCGGGCGTTAGTTTGTATGGAATTCAAAACTGAAGTCGCTTCTTTGAATTTCCGAATTTTTGTTTTTTATTGTGATGCTACTTCTTAATTATTTACTATTTGTAGAAGGGCAACGCACCTTCTCTGCAACAGCAGTCTTTTCTTTTGGCGCCAAGTGGCGGGAACCGCCCTGGCTAAATTTGGCCCGGACCTTTATCCGGAGATTCGCGGCCTCTGATTGGCTGCCTGACCAACCATTTGATGTGCGAGCTTTTCGCGCGCTTCTAACAACCCGACCTCTTGCACACTTCTTTCATAGCTTTGTTAACCATCAATTCACTTTACGTTTTGCCTTCCTCTGCTCATGTGCCCCGCAACACCTAGTAGCACTAGTAGTCTTTCCACGCACGCTGAAGTCGTGTCCGTTTTACTCGACCCTCGTCTGCACGCCGTCCCTCGTGCACCGCTTTCCGTACGTCGCTTTCCCCGCTCCCACGCCCTCTGCTCCGAAAATTCTTCGGTTGACTCTGTTTCCTCTCGTCATACATATCGCTGTGCGAATAGTATCTCGTCAGTAAGAACAAGTTGTCTGATCAGTCAGGAAGAAAGAGTACCGATTACCTTTTCATTGTATCACTCTCCAATCACCATGGACCATCTGTCCGATGAACAGCGCGCCACGCTTGACCAGATGTCAGCGTTAATGACTGCTCCGGTCGTTCACTAAATGCTAAGCAGCATTGGCGTCCGCCGACCAAGTCATCTGGATCGAAAACTTCCGGACGCAGGCAGCATCGCTTACCGACCAGCTGTTGTCCCTCAAGGACTGTAGGCCACCATGCAGGCTGCTGGTGCCAAGCTCGAGCATGACCCGGCCGCCCTCGCTGCAGCCAACGCAGAGCTCGCAAATGCTCGTGCCCAGCTCACTGCTATGAACGCAAGTCTCTCTGCTTCCGTCAATTCCCACACCTGCGCTCCCGGTCTGCCCATCGCTCTTCGCCGCCCACTTTCTCGCGTCCTCGGTCGCCACACGTTCGCTTTTCCCGGCCCCAGGACGCCAGCAGAGCTCCCTTTGCTGCTTGTCAGTCCCCGCCAGGAAACGCCTACTCCCAGTAGGCGCGGGGCGCCCTACTGGGGGAAGCCTAAGCTCTTCAAGTCCCATGGCCCGCACACGCCATGTCAAGAGCGTAGCCCCAGACGCAGTTCTTCTGTGTCAAATTTGACTACAGCCCCAGCGCTGCTCGTCTTTGACGCCAAGGTCGCCGGCTTCGACCGCCCGCTCAAGGTCTTAATTTACAGCGGTGCGTCGGAGAACTATGCCCGACGCCGCACCTTGGCCGAATCACCAGCGCACGTTGCCACAGCGGCCTCCTTATCGCCCTCCACGCCCTTAGTTCACGTGAAGCTTGCCAACGGCTCTGTCGTTGTTTCTCCCCGCATCGTCGTCGAGCTGGCCCCTATCTTTGCCGACTTTAGCGCGGTCGAGCCGTTCTATGTCATGAACCTCGACGCCCGCTACGATCTCATTCTCGGCATCTCTTGGCTCTCAAAGCGCGAGCCATGGGTCGACTGGAAGCGCAAGTCTATCGGCATGGCTTTACCGCCTTCCACCCAAGCAGTCACTAGCGTAACGGTGTGTCATGAACCCTCCGCTGTGGAGTCCGTCGCCTCGCCCCCGACGTCCTCTCTACTGTTGCCCCATCCGACACAGCTCAGATTGCAGCTGTTAATGACGCCTGTCGGAGCTGAGCTGCTCCTGGCGTAGGCACGAATAACCTAACACCTTCTTTTCGTCCCAGTTCGCATGCGTCGCTGGTTGATGGTGCGTCTTCGCACTCAGTGTCCGAGTCGGTACGCGTTTTCCGATCTCGAAGAAGCTCATCCTGTGGCAAGCTTGACCGCTTCAGAACCGAGCTCTGTCAACAACGATACCCCTCCCGTCGCTCGTTTCGTTCCCTCTATGGTCTCGGTTTTGATGGGGAGGGAGAGGACTCTGCTTTCAAGCCCTCTCGGCGGCCGGCGATGTCGCGTTTTCGCCCCCGCATGCAGCTCGCCGGTCATCGACGGCGCCGTATCATCGCTGCTCTCAGCTCTACGACTTCGCGTATTGAGCGTTCCGGGCGTACTCTGCAGCCCGCCGACGTGGCCCCTCGTCAACCTGACGGTACGGTTGACGCCGACGAACTGGTATTGGCCACGCGCAACTTCTCCGAGCTGCCTCCGACAGCCTCCGACATTGTTGCCCTGCCCGAGTGGCACTTTCGCACGTTTGAAGCCGCGGTGAGGTGCGCAGCATAGCTATGATCCAGCCATTCGAGGGCTTGGACCTTATGAGCTCGTCGACAGAAGATACAGAGGTCGACCCGAACAAGCAGCGTCGGTTTGAGTCGCAGTCGTGGGATCCATTACCACCGACAGGAACATGCCGAGCCCTGGCAGCCCCGCCGCATCGTGCGAATCGAGTGATGCCAGCTCCGAAAAGTCCGCAGACGAGCAAGACACAACCGAGAGGTACACCATACTCCTACATGCATTGTTGCTCATGCAGCTTCCAAGGCCTGCTAGTCGATGCTTCAAAGATCGACAGAGACAACGTAGCGTCGTACATGTTTGGTCCCGAGGGACAGCAGCGCAGGTGGACGCAGCGACCGGCGCTTCATGTCGCATCGATGTACTTTGACTATTTATTTCCCCCTTCTCTTCCCGTGCGACTCCTGCCGAACCTCATCACATTTACGAATGAGAACTTGTCGAAGAACGGCGCCGCAACTACAACCAAGGGAGAACTCTTTCGGTGGTTGGGATTCGCCTTGCCATGGCCGTACAGAGCCGGTGCGGCGACATAGCGGACTACGGGAAGAAGATGCAGCTGCCAGGCTACGCCACGACGCCTTCCATCTTTGGCGAGCTGACGACCATGTTGCGCCACCTGTCCCAACGGCTTTCAGACTCCTTGGCCATTGTCGACGACTTAAAGGCGAGTGACGACCCATGGCGCCCCGCCCGGCCATTCCTAGAGTCCGTCAACAGCCAGTGCCGCAGCAAGGTCATTCCGGGCGAACGGCTCGTCGATGGCGAGTGCATGTCAGCGTGGCACGGGCGCCAGGGCAAGTACTGCGTCGGAGGCATCCCGCACCTGAGCAAGATCCCGCAGAAGCGCGAGGGGCAGCGACGACGGCGACGCAAAATTGCTCGAGTTTGCCGCCCAAGTCGAGCAAAAGAAGTAGGACCTTGGCGTCCAGGTCGTCTATAACTGTGATTAAACGGCCATATATCACGAACGCGTGCCCAGACGATTATCACGACGAGTGGGACGAAGCCGGTTTGTATCAATACAAGTGGGGCCGAGAAAGGCCGCGCAACGGCCATGTTGTTAGCGGCCTCTCTCGGTAATAAATTCCCTCGTGTCTTATGTGGCAAGGGAGTGGTGGTGGGACTAGCTATTGCCAACACCGCGCTGGCAGTGCTCGGGAGAATACTATGGAAAAATATGAAGCAGATTTGTCTGGCAAGCATTTGTATCGAATGTGATTGAGTGCGTCATCATGTAGGGCAACGATACTAATGCAAATAGTGGAAGGGGAAAGGCCTTTCACGTTGCAGTCACTCCCGCAAATGGTGACCTACGCCGCAGGTCCTGATTGCGAGAAGCCTACATTGAAGGTCGAGAATGAGACTGAGTCTTCGCCAAATGCAAGAATTAGATGTAATCCTTCAAGAAGACACAGTTTCTCCTGTGAATGGAAAAACTAAGTTTCTCAGGGCATTCTGCGTCAGATCGTGGCCGAAACCCCACAGCTGCTCGCGTTAACACCAAAGTCGAAGGCCAACAATATGGCGAAAACGGGCGAAACGTACTCGCAACGTCCGCGGTGAGAGAGGTGCTAAGTTGGGCTGCTGTATTTTTGCACTTCACTGCATATAACACATTTCGTGAAGTACGCAGTTTCATTCATTAGATATTATTGTTAGCTTGAGCATCCACGCTATTTTAATGCTGTACGTGCGTTGCACACCACCGAACAAGGCGCGCCACGTTATCATTAATTCCTTGTAATGTCGCTACGGCGTCTTGATTGATGCATTTGATTTTAGCGTCTTTAATTAGTTTTTATTGCGCTTGTCTTTTTTCAGGTCGTAAAGTTTTCGTGTGAGGAAACCCCTAAATGTAAAGCACTTTTGCGCGACGCTGAGCACGAGTAAGTTTTCCGTCAAACTGCACTGCCTTTTCTCTCGTAGTGAGCGCTGCTCGCAACGCCGACGTTTCGTAATATTGTTGCTCGTTTCTTCCCGTGCTGACGACGCCGTTACAGTACGCGTCATAAAGATAGGCCACTAGTAAATCATCGCCCAAATGTAATCACTATTGCACAGACAGCGATGCAATACATAGCATGATGCTAAATAAGTTTCGTACGAAGCTTAGATTACTTGATTCTTCAAAATGGCCACTCTAGCACAAGATATGTGGGAAAAAGTCAATTTTGGGGGTGTCATAAAGATAGGCCATCATGTATTATTCGACTTTCTACATATTACTAGAGCACACTAGTACTTTGTTTTTTCCCCTTTCGGGAAATAACTTGCAAACAACGCTTTAGCATACTCTTGACGAGCTTGGCAATGACCTCGGGGCTGATTTCGCTCCAAGCGGATATGATAGCCGCAATTAGGCTATCACGGTCGGAAAACTGCCTTCCATTGGCATAAACCTCGCGAGCGAGGACAGCCCAGAGGTTTTCAATCGGGTTTAGATCGGGAGAGCGTGCAGGCCACAGCATGACATCGATCGAGTTGTCGTCAAACCACTCACGCGTCACGCGGCTGGCGTGAATAGACGCATTGTCTTGTTGAAACGTAAAGTCAAAACCGTGGTTTGCGTGCGCAAACGGGAGCATGCAGTCGGATAGTGTCACAGTGTAGGCGTTGCTATCTTGTTTGCCCTCAAGGATCTTGAGTTCTGAAAGCCCTGCAGCAGAAAACGCGCCCCATACCATTACGGAACCACCGCCAAACTGACGCCGGGAAAATATTTGGTCTTTGTGGTCGATGTGATGCCAATAACATTGCCGCCCGTCTGGGCCGTCAAGATTGAACTTTTTCTTGTCCGAGAAAATGACCCGGGACCAATCTTGACGGCCCATGACAGAATCAAAAGCGAACCGCAACCGGGCTTGGAGGTGCCGGGATGTCAGCGGTGGGCGGCCAAGTCGCATCTTAAACTGAAACTTCGGGTGCTTCTGAAGCAGTCGCTGAGCTTGCCGTTGTTTTATCGGGAGGTCAAGGGACGTTGTGAGCTGACGTGCGGACATTTTCCCCTTCGCGGCCTCGCGGAAAAATGCACGGAGACCAGTTGGCGTCATCTTGGGCGGCCGACCAGAAGACTTGGAGATGCCATACGTGTCCTGGTTCGCCAAAAAGTTGCGCACAACCGTACGGGACCGGCCAATCTCGTCGCCAATGGCACCAGGACGCCATCCTGCGGTGTGAAACGCGAGTATCTGAGCCTGCTGAATTGCGTGTAAGCCCAAAAAAACACAATATATTGCCAAGTGGCCTATCATTATGACACGTCCAAGTCGTGGACTTCGGCGGATTTGGCGCTATTCTTTGGAAGCCTGTGGTCGGATCGCGCTCAAAATTTGGGCACCAATTTGTCGTGTTTATCGCTTTTGATTGGCTGCCTTGGCGTTGCACACACGTGTTCCAATTGGCACATTCACTTGTGCTAGCAGGGTGACCTATCTTTATGACGCACACAGTATCACTGACGATAGTTTATCATCAAGGGGGCCGAAATCTTCGCCCGTAGTCATAGAATCTCCTAGAAGGATTGTCATGGCGCCGTAATGGGCAACAGGGTCCTTGCGAAAACGCGCAAGTCGTTACGGCGTACGAAGCCAATACGTGCAAGATCTTTGCGGACTTTTTCGCGCTCCGTCCGCTTGGCGTCGTCAAAGTGGGACCCGTATCCTGAGAGACCAAGTAGATACTGGAGCTGTAGTTGGTGTAAACCATCTTTAGTCTTTTCTACTCCGACTAAAGTTGGACAGGCGTCGCTATTGTGGGCTCTTTTGGGGTCATCATTTCGGCACTTCGCCAGTCAGCCGCGAAAGCTCGCGTTGGTAATTTTGAAGTGGCCAAAGTGAGAAATATTTTTCGAGTCCTAGACTTGTGTGGCAATTACTGACTTGTATTTATTTTGTCAACATTATTTGAATATTGCACGAGTGGACGACCAAATTCGATCGGCACGCATCCCCCTTTATACTGTGATTTACGCAATGATAACCAAACCGGCTAAGCTTCAGCGAAGGGGTACGAATTCAGGCATAAAACCTCTGCACCCTACTTCCAGCTTGCTAACTCCTACCAGTGTTTTCTGTAGGCGACAGACGACTAAATAACGATATAGTTTTGGGCGGGATTCGCCGAACAATACTTGTAATTTATAGTTTAAAATCTGGTCTTCCTTTTTATTGAATGCACCGTGTCAATGCCTACACACGTTTGAGCCCCGACACAGAGACAGTGACCATTATGTGCAACAGGGGATAAATAGTGTAAATTTTGCAATTTGGAAGGTGCGGGACCCTTTAGGTTCTCGAGCCGACCGGAGTCACCTGCCATTCCCGCTAACGCCTTCGCATACAGCGGTCGACATCATGATGCAGTACTTGCGTGGGTAATGGTGGTACGCGTCGTCGGCGAGGTGGCAAAAGCTAGTATATGTATGAGAAAAGATATTTTAGGCGGAAATGCTAAGTGAGATTTATTTGCAGCACAATTCTGAAAAGCACCAAAATGCGGACCGCCCCGTACTGACGTCAGTAAGTACGTCAAGGGCGCGGCGATGCAGAACGGCTTCAGCGTAAAACTGGGTAAATACAACATTGCGATTTCAGTCTGCCAAACTCATATTTCATAGCCGCTGTTAACAAAGCTAAATCAACTACGACAGCTGCGGGCAAAACCCTCCGAAGTTCAGGGACTGGACTGAATTACACATGCAATCCACATGATGATTTGCGCAACGAAGTCAAGAGAGATCTATTTATACGATATCTGGTCCTCGTGTTCGATGTTCTTTTCAAAATGATTTACCACTGGTGGCATAGTAATGACTATTCACATTCAGGACCATGCGCATCCGAGCCAGGGGCATAAGTAGCCTACGCAGCTAGCATGCAAGTACGTGGTGGAAATAACGAACACTGCACCAAACATTTTGGCAAGCTACCTGTCGACAAGCGTTCTGTTAGAAAACGAACGTTTGCAATGGTCATAAAGAATGAATACAAAAATGGAAGTTTAAATTTTTGCAGAACGCCCTACAACAGTATGTCATATAACGAAGATGACACTAAACTTCCAGCTTTCTATGGGATCAAGTTAAATAACGGCACCGCAAGCTCATGTGATATATTGGGGGACCGTTGCCGTGGCTTTTGTGTACAGTTTCAATCGAGTACTCTGGTTCCCATGCAGAGCTTGTATTCGATCCTGTTGGTCGCTTCTTTCGCGCATTTTTGACTTTCGGTGCAACCGTTCATCAAATGCCGGTACACCTCCCTGTAATTGGCTCCAACGGGACGCTAATAACAGCATCAGGCACCCTTGGGCTTATTCTCACTCTCGTGCCGCGTGATACGAACGGTCACAACATCACTCTCGCTGTCGGCATTGTAACTGCCAAAAACTGTGATCATCACTTTTGGCTCTTACGTAATTGAATGGAAGACGGGGCCCGATTTGCAGTTTTTGCAGTTGCGATGACCGGGCCAAGTCACCTACGCTGTTCGAGACCTGCGTGCTATAGGCTACGTTATTCCGCTTAAGCACTGGAGAGTGCATCTAGTGCGAAATCTTCGTTCAAATGTCGTCTAAGGATGAATGCCGACGCACAATTATAATATAGACAGATAATGAGGGCGATTGTGCAACGAGGTCATGGGCACAGCCAAGGAGGTACAAGAAGAAAGAAACACGAGACAAGTCTTAAGCTAATAGCAAAATGTTCCATCTAGCTAGCGTATGATCCCAAACTACGCTAGTATGTATTTTCGTATCGAAGAGGAAGTATCGTCTAGGAGAACGATGCAATAGATGAATAAAGTATGGGGATCCTGATGTTGGAACCACGAACGACAATCTGAAGGGGAACCTGGTCATGCAGAGGCGCCACATTTGCCCTGGCTGAAGTGGGAAATTCGGGTCCCACCTTAACCGGTTGGTTAAATCGAAAGTTTGCTTGCAAATAGCCGGTAGACGTAGCCGGTTACACGAGTCTGATTTCAAGCCCCGCTGACTGCACTTGACGAGGCTGACTTTGAACTCCTCAAACCTCACTTTTAATTGTGAGCGCACCCCAGCGAAAGGGTCTGTGCGAAGCCCTCGATAAGGCCTCAGACTATACTCCGACGACGTATGGCAGAAGCGCAGCAACCGAGCGGCAAAAGCCCCGGTGCCGGGCAAGAAACGGAAGGCTGTTGAGACTAAGGTGCGAGGTACGACGCAGCCGAGTCCAGGAGTCGTTCTCCAAGTGTCGACCACGATGAGGCCTTCGACTTTAGAATTTATCTACTCTGGAACCAAGCTATAGATTGGACGCCATGCTCGGCTTGGCTCTTGATGCCGAGAAGTGGGGAATCCTTCCACTCGACGGAAACGACTCGGAACGGCGTTCAAAGCTTAATGCACAGCTATATATGCTACAGCGTACCCACGGTAAAGCCTTCTTAGAACGTTGCTTCTTCCTTGGTACTGTACAGCTTGGCCAAGACACGGGAAAACCATGGTATACAGCCAAGACATATTATGTTGGTCGGCCGCTTCTGCCGATTTCGCAATTTGGGTGCGGAAGTCCTTCTTCTAGTGGCTGCTGGACCGTTCTCATCCATCGTGGCCGAACATAGTTGCCAAGCCAGTTTGACATCGTCGCGTCAGCCAACCCAAAATGCACTTCGTTGGTTGAACGAAAGTACGTCCCCATAACGTTGATTAGCGCCACGCTCTTCACAACAGCAGCCAGCGAAATTCAGCGTTGATAACAGTTATGGCAGGGAAAGCATCGCTAGGGTACGTTGCTAAACTCGACGTCCTTGAGGACATGAAATGTCTTTAGCTCATACTCGCGCTTGAGATCAGCTGCGACTTCGCTTGTCGTTATTTCGCCCGCAACCGCACAACGTCGAGAATGACCACAAATAAAACAATTTCTCTCCATAAGAAAATTTCCATCTATTGGAACACATATCAACAGTGTTGCGGGGCACCTGAGCAGAGGAAGGCAAAACGTAAAGTGAATTGATGGTTAACAAAGCTATGAAAGAAGTGTGCAAGAGGTCGGGTTGTTAGAAGCGCGCGAAAAGCTCGCACATCAAATGGTTGGTCAGGCAGCCAATCAGAGGCCGCGAATCTCCGGATAAAGGTCCGGGCCAAATTTAGCCAGGGCGGTTCCCGCCACTTGGCGCCAAAAGAAAAGACTGCTGTTGAAGAGAAAGTGCGCTGCCCTTCTACACCCTCCCCCACTTAAGGCTCGAACAGGATGTTTGACAACCACGACAAGGACGCACTGATGGCGCTGCTTCCGCAGATGTGGCAGCCAGGCGTCGCCGAAGAGGTGTTGGCTGAGTACTGGCTACGCTGGTTCGATTTGCACGACGGTTCTTCGGTGCCTCTTTGGTACTATAGCGAAATCTCGAAGGTTGACAGAAACAACCCGGCTCTGCCAATGCGGTATCCATGCGGGCGGGGCGCACGCAACAAGTACTACTACAGGGTGGCGCTTGGTCGGTGGATGGTTCGGACACCGAAGAAGGACAAGGCGCAGGCAACGTTGAACGGCCCTGCGCAGGTTTTTCGCGCGCTCGTCCAGTACCATGGGAACACCGAGCGGAGTCTCCTTCGAATTGAGCAACAAACCCTTGGAAAGTCCTCCTGAATTGTCCTCGCTGGCTCCCATGTCGCCGGCTCAAGAAGCCACTGGACTAAATACTGCGGCTGGCCCCAGTACGTGCGGTGACCAATGATGGAGTCCATGTGGTGACGCCTGTTCCCTAGGCGGTCAACCAGCGGTGGTGGCGGCTGACGCCTTGGCCGCGTCTCAGGCTCAGCTGGTCGAGTTAGCCGTGCGGTTCGATGCAGCGACGGCGGCGACTGTGGACGTCGTGCACGAATGTCGCGCTGCGGCTGGCGATGCTCGCCGTGTAGAGGCGCGACTGGCTCGACAGGTTGAGAGCCTGGAGCGTCGCCTTGATCTGCTCCGTCGTCGGGTGCGGTTCGACGAGGCGAAGATCCGTCATACCAAGCGCCAAGTGGATCGTGCCCACCGTCGTCTTGACGACGATACGGCTTGAGCGAGCCGACGTAGAACACGTTGTGCGTTCTAAGCGCCTTAGGTAGCTGTAGGCGGTAGCTAACGTTGCTAATCACAGCTGATACCTTGAACGGGCCAATGTAGCGAGGCTTGAGCTTTGTGGAGCCGACCATCGTGACAAGCTTCTCGGGTAGGTTTTCGGTGCTCAAAAGGACCTCATCTCCAACGTCAAACTGTTGGTGATTGCCGCGGCTGTTGATTCTCCTGACGTACTTGGACCTCCGCGAGGGCGTCTGTGACCTGCGCCATGATTGAGTTTCGGAGCTTGATGAAGTGCTGGACACTGGCCTGCAAGCGCTTCGATGGTGGCGGCGCCGGCGCGGTGTCGGAGTGCGGTGTAGGAGAACGAATCGATGCATCCCATTGCATCCCTCCCCCACTTAGATGAGGCAACCCAACGTCCTGAGGAAGGGGTGGATGCCGCAGGTGGTTCAAGTAGAAAGGGGAGTAGCCCGTGGAGGCATTGACGGCCGCGTTGAGTGCAAGCTCAACTGAAGGGAGGTGCTGGCTCCATGTTGTTGGGTGTGCCTGGATGTAGCTCCGGAGGACATCCTCAATGACACGGTGGGCTCGTTCCGTGAGGCCGTCGGTCTCAAGGTGGTCGGCTGTAGACATCTTGAGGCGCGTGCCGAGAAGAGAAAAGATGGCCTGCCAAAACCGCGCCGTGAAGCGGGGATCGCGGTCGGAGACGATGTTTCCACCAGAACGTACGGGAGACGCGGAGGTGGGTCTTCTCGCGGCCGAGATGACCGCTGCCGTTGGCGTCGTGGCATTCAAAGAGGATGTCGGAGCGAAGTTGGTCGTCTGCGAGCACGACGAGGCGGGGCTCGTCGGATGTGGATCTCTGGAAGTACAGTAGGCCGTCAACCGTAGAGTAGCGATGGAACTTGCGTGCCAGAGGCACTCGGGGATCTGTTTGCTGTTGGAGGTGTTCCAGGATCGTGCGGCATTCAGGGTCTTTCGTGTAAGCGATTCGCAGCCGAGCAGGCAGGTCCGATGTGGCTCGCGTGACAGCGTTGAACACGGTGGCGGCTGCGGTGTTGGACAAGTCTGTACGTCGTGACAAGGCGTCAGCCAGGACATTTTCGCGGCCGGGCTTGTACTCGACAGTGAAGTTGTACTCCTTGAAGAACGAGAGCCAGCGGGCCATGCGCTGCGAAAGATGGGGTGTCTTCGTAGCCGTGCGAAGGGAGGCGTAGTCTGTGTAGATGATGAACGGGGTGCTGCCGAGGAGATAGACGCGAAACTTGCGTACTTCATGGCGAGGAGCTCCTTGTCGTGAACCGGTTAGTTGAGCTTGGCGCCCTGGAGCTTGCGAGATTGGTACGATACGGGACGGTTGCGGCCTTCTTTGTCGCGCTGCATGAGGCAGCAGCCCAGGGCGTAGTCGGACGCGTCGCAAACGACCGAAAAGGGGCGACCAAAGTCGGGCAGGGCGAGGACAGGAGCCGTCACGAGACTTGCCTTAATGCGGTCGAAACGCGCCTTGGTGCTCGGGCTGCCACGTCCAATCGACGTCTTTCTTGAGCAAGGCAGTAAGCGGGTGCACCATTGCGGCGTAGTTCTCCGTGAACTTGCGCAGGTACGTTGCGAGGCCAAGCCACTGGCGAAGTTTCTTGGCGGTGGTTGGTATGGGCCAGTCCGAAATGGCCTTAATCTTCTCGGGGTTGGCACGGCAGCCGTTAACACCAACAAAGTCGCCGAGGACAGGGATCTCGGGGACGCCAAACATGCACTTCTTGAGGTTGGCGTAGAGCTCGTTCTTGCGGAGGATTTCGAGTACACGGCGGAGGTGGCGTCTGTGCACCTCGATAGCCGCTTCGGAGCCCTCTGAGCGACAGTGGACGTAGATGTCGTCGAAGTAGCTGGGGGCAAATGCACGGCATGGTTGGAGCTTGGCTTGAACGACGCAGTTAAACATGGTCGGGGCGTTGGAGAGGCCTTGAGGCATTACTAGCCACTCCCAGAGCATGCCACTTGGCGTCGAGACGGCTGTCATCAGAATGTCCGAAAGCCGCATGAGAATTTGGTAGAAGCCGTCGCGAAGGTCGAGTGTTGAGAAAATAGTGGAGCCGGCCATGCCGCGGATAATGTCGTCCTTTCGTGGGATCGGCGTCTGAGCTGGGATTGTTGCGTCGTTGAGCTTGTTAAAAGCGTGTACGATGCGCCAGCCTCCCTTGGCCTTCTTGACGCAGAATGTTGGGCTGTTGTGTGGCGAAGTGCTCTCAAGGACATGTCCAGCCTTGTGTCTAGCGGCGAAAAATTCATCAATGGCTTCTACTTGTTCTCGAGGCAGTGGCCATTGTCGGGTGACGCACCACTTGGTGCCGGGCTTCAGGTCGATCTCGTGCCGAAAGCCATTGTCCTTGGGCAACTTGCACGGCACTTCTTCGGGGAAAACGTCAGCGAATTCTTGGAGCAAGTCGATCTACGGGTTATCCTTGAGGGCTCCGAGAAGATTCGATGGGCTTGATGGCGTCGGTCTATCGCACTTGGAACCTCCGGTTATGGCCCGTCAAGCCAATCCTCAGTGCGAACGCCAAGTACTTTCGGATCCGATACTGCTTGCAGTTTGTCAATAGTACGTATCACGTGGATAATCTAATAAACACTGTACATCTGGACGAAAAGTGGTTCTTCATGACGCCCAGCTGATAGATGTCTACCTGAACGTATACGATTTCACAGGTAATCAATTGATACAGTGATGCCCAAGCATCGTATTAAGCCTGGTCAATCAGGTGCAACTCATTTTAATACAACCCGAAGCGGTGGGTGCGACAACTAAATCGGAACAGAGGTAGTAGTATAAATTAAGCGACATATATAACTGGGCATCACCCCCAGAACTTATATTACCCTCAAAATCGCCCCCATTGGTCCATTTGCAAGACACCAGGATGACGGTGCCACGGTCGTTCTATTTCATCCGTCACTGTACTTCAAATTTGTATGTGGTGCAGTGCACCAAGAAAATTTAACATGTAATTCCTCCGTCCCGATTTATTAGAACGGTTGTGTTGATTTAGCCGGGGTAGGCTAAGTGCTGTGATTGGACAAAAACAAATACCAGGCCGCAATTGGCCAAAAATGTAAACGTGTTGTGGAGAATTATCTAAAGCAAGACGTCAGCGTCGAAGCAGAGCGCAGCGGCATTATACGCAGCACTGCGGCACGCATATCGCAAAGGGAGAGCTCCTTGTTCCGCCCCCCACTTCGTTTTCCTCATCCGTGGTAGCGTATAGTCGCTGCCGCCGTTATGAAGCATTATCTGCTCCATAGCACCCGCCCACGTATAGAATATATTATCCAGAGTTATCTTGGGAAGCTCCAGAAAAGACTTCTTGACGACAGCAACAAGCTCGTCGATGGTACGGGCTTGGCGCCGTTGCTGAAGAGCTTGCATAGCGTTGAAATACCCGAGGTCAAGTACGTTCAAGTCCGGCGAGTTTGTCGGTTGGTTCATGACCGCGACAGTTACACCAGACGTAGCCCAAAGGACGCCCGGTGCTACATGCGGCGTGGCGTTGTCCTGTTGTAAACGATCCTCTTCACGGTGCGCGGGAACTTTGCAAGGATCGCTGGCAGGACGTTGTCGAGGAGCATCGGCGTGTAGGCCTGTCGGTTAGCGCTGACCGTGTGCGTGACCAACGTCCCAGCCGCACGGTACTTGGAGGTGCACTGTGCCGGCCGCTGTGCAACAAAAGGCCAAATCCCAAGCTTTCCATCAAAGTGGCGGTTCCGCCCGCCGTCATAACGTGGCTTGGCCACAGCGCACAAAAAACATGACCTTAGTGATTTGGCCCTTGTGCCGCGCCGTACGCTGTGGTGGCGCCTCGTCTGGCAGCAGGTAGTAACGGCGAGCGTCTTTGGCCACTTCGAACCCCTAAACCCCTAAACCACTTTTCGTCGACGTGCACAACGTCCAGTATGTCGTCAAACAGATACGAATGCAAGGTAGGAGAAGAAGCTGCAGAAGTCGAAGACGGGGAAGACGACGATGGCGAGGAGGATGTTGGGATAGTCGAGCCTGGTGACGTGAAAGAGGGCGGCGACGTTGAAGAGGATGAAGAAAAGGATGGCGCAGAAGAAGAGGACAGCGTAGAAGAAGAGGAAGGCCGGGAAGAAAATGGTGGCGTAGAAGAGGAAGAATATCTTGTTACTTTGTCGAAGCAGAACGAGATCCGGTCGGACTTGATGGCGTTCGAGAGCTGCGGTTTCAGGTACGTGGTCTTGGATGCCAGCCAGCCCTTGGCGATATGTCGGTGCAGCGACGAAACCGGAATACGGCAGCTGTGTGAGAAAGCTCGAACAGTGTTGCGTTGGTGGGGCACGGATCGAGCCGCGAGGCGGTGCATATCTTCTCTTGTGCGTCCTCTATTGGCGCGCTCGTTCGTGCGAGAAGTGGCCAGGAGCTGCGAGAGCGATGCCTTGGCTGGTTCTTTGCAGAACGCAGACCACAGCTTCTACACTGCCGGGCGGCTGACGTTGAATTTCTTGGCTATCGCGGCAACGGCGCCACGAGTCAGGCGGCCGCCGACCGCACGTGCCTTGAGGCAGTGGTATATGAGCAGCTTTTTTTCGGGCCGGATGTCTGCGCGTCTTCCCATGGCGAGAAAAGAATAATGACAGAAGCCGGAGGGTAATATCCGCGAATTAATTGCTGCGGGCAAATTCAGTTCATCACCCTGCATAATATTATACGATTTTTGGCACGTTGGTATACTTTATCTCATATCGGAAAATGCCTTGAATTCTATGACGAACGCTAGTTTTTACATGATCAGTTTGCTGGCTCGAACACGTTCTCGCTCCTCCATACTTTGTTGTCACGCTAAGGGAATCCGTAGCTTTCTATTGTTGGCCGCATCGTTGAGATTGGCACAGAACTTGATTTTTGGCGGTCACACGAAGTCAAAGCGTTCTAATAAATCGGGACGGAGGAAGTATGTCAACTCCAGTCCAACGTCAGCGATCTGAACGACGCTAGCATGAATGCTTTTCGAGCTAGAATGCGAGCAAGTATTCGAGGAGGTAGACTTCACTGAATAAAATGTATTTAACGTATTGTGCCAGTTTTCCGCACAAAATCAGGGGTCTTAACAAGGTGAATGTATCAACATGAATATTGCGCCAAATTGTACATGTAGTAGCTCAATCGACGCGCATTGTAGTGGTGTATCGACGTACACTACCGACATAGCTTACTGATCTACGTATATGGTAACACGAGTGATCAAACAGTACCACTAAAATTCATGCAAAAAACGAATCAATTTTCCGCACAAAATTTTTATAGGCACGTTCAATTCGTTAATACAAAACACAAGTCTGATGTAGTATTATTTTTAGTCAACCAAACTATCAAGCATCTCCCGCGTGAAGAGGAGCTCCTTGTTACCCAACGTCTTGCGACGCCTAAGGGCTCGATCAATAGGAGCAGGAAGTGTTAGGACCACAGCACGCACCTCTCGCGGATCCATGAAGCAATTTCAATACCTTTTACTTCTTGTTTTTGCTCCCAAGGCCACCGCCCTTGAAAAGTTGAAAACGACTTATCACCGCTGGGTAGCTGGACGGCCAAATACCGCACGTTGGACAGGTACATGTCTACGGCCGAGGACAGGTCCCTGCGAATACCGCTTCGTTATGGAGAGATAACTGTTATGACTGGCAGCTTCTAATTCTGCTTCATTTTCGCGCCTTTTGTATGAATCGTGCACCAGTTTTCCGCACACTTGTTCTTGGCGCCCTTAGCACAATGCGTTATGTTTTTTTTGTTCCAATGGGATAAAGGCGCCTTACAGACATGTACTGGTGCAGATGGTCCTCTACTCGCCGTAGCCGACAAATGATCCCAATGGCCTGCATGGCGTGCCTTAAGTGCCACGACGAAGTTGTCTCGCGCCTGCTTCGTCTGGACTGTTATCGAGGGACGAGGTTTTTTTAATGGTTTTGACGAAGTGCGTGTCAAGTTATCGTAGCTCGGTCCGACGCCACTGCATTTGGCCTTTGGTCTCATGCTATCCGCGTGTTCTGCACTCCGGCCGCGAC
>JNBR01001610.1:7708-22770 GCA_002081595.1 Achlya hypogyna | reverse complement strand
CAAGAACAATGGCTGAAGAAGCCGTGTCATTTCTCTCGGTTTGGTCCTCTACAACTTGTACCTCACCAGTTCTGGGCGAACATGTATCCCTCTCGTGCTGAAGGACTCAGAAGTGCCTTCGACACATCGCCTCATGTGTTATCTATACAGAATACTACTGGGTCTTGCTCTTGATTCATATTCGTGGATGCCACTTGAAACCAAGGAGATGCCAGAGCTGGATGAATACCTAGGGTTTCGAGGATCAAACGGCCCCGTACTGAGATATGCGCCAGAATTTGTTTAAGACACTTCCGGGTAGATAGGAACTATATATAGTTTGGTTTAGGCAGCATCTCTATACCCAAATACTGCCCAGCTTCCCATTGCAATGCGCATTTGCCTCATAGCTTACTGTAGTTCGTGGCCATGCCAGCACTGACCGTATACTGCGCGGCCAGAGCTTATCATACGCGATCACCTCTACAATTTCTGCGTTATGCTTGATCGCGTATAAGCAGCTGATTGAAGCTAAAAAAGATGGGCAGGTAGGCCCCCCAGTCACGACGAAGCTGGTGTTTTCCGACTTGGCATCTTATTGCGTCAAATTGCATTATAATGTAACTGGCGGCACGTACAGCACGCCACAGCTACTAAAGTATGGTGCCCACCATTTTGCAGTTGCTGCCTACACGCCAAATAGGTCACATGCATGTTCGGCCTGCCGAGCACAGAGACAGCCTTCGACGATGCGTGCGCATCAACGCGGTGTCGGTGTGCGTGAGTATTCTTCTGGCCATCAATACAGCGATGATGTGGGCATCGTTTACCTTGCGCTGCTCGAAGTATTTTAGGCCTATGAAAGCATACATATCGGAGCCCTTGCCGTGGGTTCTTGACACTCGCTTGGAAATCATTGACGCATGGGCCATAAACGCCACAGCATGTGCAGAAGGCCTCCTCGCCGAGGGACAGCGCCTCAGTGAGGAGATGACCCCCTGGTATTCGTACTTATTCAGCGACATCGCCGACATCACACGCGTTCATATCTGCATTACCACCAACTTTATATATATATAGCGATAACCCCAGTGATTTCCTCCTCCAAATGCCAGCGGCGCAGTTACTCCATGGATCTTTGGCGCGATGACATCGCCCTTGGCCTGCAGAAGTTGGCGCCGTCAATCTTCCATTCCGTCCTTGTCACTCGCTTCTTAGGCATGCCAGTGGCGTACACGGCATTTTGGGCGGGCAACATCACGTCATCAACCACATTTAGCGTCCACGCCGCCATGTTTCTGCCGCGGTTTTCCGTGGCTGTTTGAGCTACCAAGTTTGTGTGCCGGTCTTTAGTGGCCGCATACATAGTAGCCGACATGTGGCGGCGGTATTACTGCCACTACAGCCACCTCGTGCGCAGTCTTCGCCAGCACGGATACGAGACTCACGACACGTTCAAAGTGATTATTGGTGATCCGGCTACCATTGTCCTACTCGATCCGGTCGTGTGTGTCGCATTCATCGTTGACTCCCTTGCCAGCATCGATTACGCAAGTCGTGCCATGCTCCGAGCAACACAGATCGAGAGTCTCGTCACCTTTGGCCTCGCGACACTGTACCTCTCACGCGTGCTCTGGTTCGCGTACGCTGGCTTAACTATGGCATCATTTGTACTCAAGCGACTGCGCACGATCCCCTTTGTGCCGCTGGACACAACCACATTGGCGCTGTCCATCTCAATCCTCGCCGGTCCGCTAACGTACTTGCAGAGCCGAACGCTAGTTTGCATCGACGTTTACAACTGGGCCGTTGCGTGCGTTCTACCGTGTCCTTCGTACGCCAACGAAACCATTATGGCCTGTATCGTGTACAGCGCCACGGTGGCACTCGCTCCCTTCGCCAACGGTCTGCTGGTACCTGTCATCCACCGATTTTACCACCGGAAAGTCTCGGTGGCGACTCGTATCCCCCGCTTCGCGTCGTATGCACCAGCCATGGAAATCAAGCACCAACTCCTGCTTGCCATCGCTGTATCGCATCCTTGTATGTGGTGGCACAGAGAGGAAGCCATGACTGTGGTCGGCGGGGCTTTTCACCGTATTACGTCGCACGAGCCGGCGTACAGGAAAAATATGGGCCTCGCGCAGCGCAGTGCCGATGCGCACGTTCTCTGCGGGAGGCCGGGTGTACCGCGTGTTCGCCTCAATATGACCCTCGTCCAACTCATCGACATGCCGCTCGAGACACCACCGAAGCCGCGCACCCTTGGCTCTATTAAAACAAGCAATGGCGCATTTGTCATCCACTGCGGGGCTAACCAGTCCCCGTGGGTTCTGTGATAATAAGTTGAGAGCTCCATGAACGTCGTCGCTTTTTCAAGTGATGCAATTGTGTGGGCCGCAGTTTTGATATACTGCCTTTCTATTTGATATTCTATCACAAAGGCCCGTTTTGTCCTTCCATCCATACAACGAACACACGAATTGTAAAACGAATGGTGAGGAGCGGTTGAACAGAAGCTGCAAAATGCGACCAGACGCATGCATACGCATCGAGTGCACTGGATGCGCACGAGTCGCAAGTGCAAACGCCAGTGCTGTGTCATTAAATGCGAACACACCGGTTGCCCATTGTGGATACCGTATATTTCGCCCATGACAGTCTGTGCATGCCATCGAGCCATTTCTTGGGATAAAAATATCTAATACGAAACCTAGCGGATGCCATGACATGCCAACGCCAGCGAGTATTTCTGGACCGGCGCATGGCGCCTAGCCGCACCGAAACGCCACCCACGATTGACGTTACTCCGAAGCGATGGGCAAAATCAGCGTCGGGCCGGTGCGGCTCTCGACTGTCACCATCGTCGAAGCGTTTGACGCCGGCCGACCGCGGCGTTTGGGCGACGGCGCCATTCTGTCCGTGCTTTGCATGGTGTTTGCAAGCACCGTCGCCGTGTGCAGCTACGTGCTCAACTCGATCGCCAACCACCTCGTGGACATGGGGCTCACGGAGAATACGTTCACGACCAACCAGTGGGACGTGCCGGTGCACACTCTTTTACGGGGCAGCGCCGATGCTTCGTTTCACGGCACCGGCATCGTATCGCTGAGCGACTTGCTCTACACCGCGTGCGACGTTGGCGACGACTCCTGCGCGGCGGCCTTTCTCCCGCAAAGCAACTACATCTGGAGTCTCGTGGGGCGGGCGCTAGGGACAATCCCGGCCTTTGTTGACCTCGGGTTTCAAGCGCCGGCGTCAGCCGTTCGCTTTCAGCATGTCAATAGCCTCAGTGGCTGGAACAAGGCCCTCGCGCAGTTTTACATCGATGGCCACACCACCGCCATTACTTGCATCGTGCGCCGGACAAGCTTTACGACCGACGATCACGCAACCATCGACACCCTCGCGTACTGCGCACCTCGGCCGTACGACCCGAATTGGCTCTGTGAAAACGACGTGCCCGACACCACGGACACGTTCGTCCTGCGCATGACTTCAAGCGTGGCCACGTACCTCGGTATGGTGCCGCTAAGAGACGTGTACTTTAACCCGGGCTACGTGGCGACGGCGCGAGGCGGCCCTCTGGGTGACGTCGTGCTACGTGGGGTGCCGGCCATGGACGAGTATCAAGTGGGCATCCTGCAGGCGCAAGCGCCGTGGGACGTTGTGTGCCTGTCGTCGTGTGCGACGTACGACCCTGACACGCGCCTCGGTTGGCTGCTCCAGATGCGAGGCAAAGTGAGCATGATGTGGATCTGCGACTCGCTCATGCTCACCAACACGGTGCTGCTGTGGTGCCTCACCACGTACCTTTTGCTACTGCAGCGCCTCTTTTTGTGGCACTCACACGTGTGCGTCGTCGCCGTGTACTTGTCCAAGAACGTCCTGGGTATTACAGTGCTCTTTGTGAGCTTTTACGGCAACAAAAATCTCCAAACGCTCGCGGCGTATTTAGCTCAGAATCCTGCCAGCACGCCTCTCGGTGCGTTCTACCCGTACGCTGGCCCAGCCCAGATGGCATCGATCGTGGGCATCATGACCGGACAACTGGTTCAAATGTGGTTCACGCCACGCCTTGTGACGCAAACGTGGTTGTTATCAGCAGCAAGCCTTCTCAACTGGATTCTGGTGTTCTACCTTGAAGCATTTGTTTTTCCGATACAAAACCGGTACCTCTCGGGCACGTGCGCGCTTGCAACATCGTCGAATTGCATCTCCCTGAGCGCCATCGCGCAGACAAGGTATATGTCGGCAGTGGTGGCTGCTGCCGTCATCGTTGCCACTGTGGGCGCCGTCTATTTCCACTCATGGCTTGTGCCCGACGACATCAATTTGCCACCGACGAATTCGGTGCTGCGATACCTAGACATACCGTCGCTCCGGGCAGTGGTCACGTCCGGTCGTGGCGTTGTACACGCGCGTCGGGGCACCGTCGTTGTGGACGAAGGCGTGCTGCTGATGAAGAACGTCCTGCGCGTCTCGGAGCGCTACCTTACACGCCTCTGCAACGCTCAGTTCAGCCTCGCGTACTGGGCAGCCCACCCGAGCTGGCGACGGGCGCCGGCAAAGACGGGCCACACAATCCTCGTCGTCCACGTAGACGACGATCATATTTTGCCCCAATCGTCGTACGTGCCCGTCCACAGTGTACACTTGTCGGTCGACTGCACTCGGGGCCTTTGTTGAGGTTAAAGCCAGTCAACAGTGAACGCGAGGCTTGTGGCGGGGTTGAACGACTGCCGGCGTCGCGAGTAGTTCACTGGGATAAAAACTCAATTCAGTGCCATTAGAAAATGTTTTCGAGTGCGAAAACGAGGTTGATATAAAGAGCAGTGACACGCTGGAAAAGGTAAGTCCGCAGAGCCCTTGGTTCACAGATCCATGCGCATGTGTCGACCTCATAGAAATGGCTTCGTCTCTTGGTTCATGCTGTGCTTTCTGCGCGCTGTTGAGCCAGCACAATTCTACAAATGAGTACATGTGCAATTCCGTTGGCGACTGCAATCCAGAAGTAAAAGCCCACGGCGCTCCGATGGCACGGCCAGCCAACAACCAACCCATCGCAGCACCAAGCTCAGATACTGGAGTATTTTCTAGTGCCATTTACACTCGAGCCCGCCGGGAAGAGAATCTGCAGCACGAGTACCGGTAACAAAATTCCAAGTATTATAACTATCATTGGTGCAGGTATCACGCACTCGCTGCGTCAAAGGCTGCGCATTGAGTAGGCACTCATGTGTGTGCTTCGAATGGTCACCAACTGCGAAGACGGCGCTCCGACGCCACCGCCGCCGACGGCCACTTCAATAATCTTCGCAATGGTTGAGGACGCCCTGTGTATAATACAGCGTGTTGTTTATGTAATAAGACACGGTTTTATACACTTAATGGACTCTTCAGTCGTTTAGTCGTTATGAAGGACTAACTAAATCCAAAATTGGCGGCGCAGGCAGTGGTGAATGGCGGCAACCACTGCCTTGACGGACGTGGCAGCGACGCTGGCGAAGCGCCGACGCGGTTCCTTGGACGAACAGGACAATGAAGCGCACATATCTGCGTATCTCCGCCTAAACGAGCTTTTGGAGGCCCCGGACACGCCCGCGCGCTTGGATGCCGTCTCAGCCGCGCTTCCAATGTTGCTTGCAACGTTCGATGCAGACCTCGCCGCCGAGCCCGACGAGCATATCACGCCACTCTGCTTGCGCACGCTTGCGTATTTTCTCTACCACGAGCACTCGGTTGCTCGGATCCCCGATGCAACGGCTACCGTGCTCGTCGGGCATCTCTTTCGTTTGCTGTACACGACCACAGACCAGGTGCCTCCCTCCTCTACTCTAACCCTCATGCATTCTGTCTCTGTAGACGACGTACCTTCTCGCGCTCTGGAGCCTCACGAAGCAAAAGCTCGATGAAGCCAGGCATCAGCTCGTGCCGCGGCTGGTCGAAGTGTTCTGCCAGGCAACGATCAATACGTTCCAGTCGCGCAAAGGTCCCCCTTCCTTCACCTTGTCCCTGCGCTCATGCGACGCCAGTCCAGCTGTACGCATTGCAAGGCCTCCACGAAACCCTGCTCAAGCATCCGGCCGCCATGATGGCCGCCGCCACCAAGTGGTGCCACGTCGTCGCCAAGTGCCTTGAAAGCCGCGACAAGTCCACCCGCGACGCTTCCAGGCGTCTCTTTCAGGCGCTCTGCCACCGCGCACCGTTGCCGCCTGATGCCGCCACCATCGTCGCCACTTGCCTGCGTCTCCATGGGGAGCCCATGGTCCAGGAGCACGTCAAGGCGCAGCGCATGCTTGAGGCCGTGCATCTGTGGGGCGTGCTCACCGTCCTCCTCCAAGCTGAGCTGCGCGCCGATGAGCGTCGCCTCGATGCGATGCTCGCCGTGCCAGACGTCGCACTTCGAGACCCCGAGCCGCCCGTGCGGATTCTCAGCCTGCAGCTTTGGCGCGGGGTCGTTCGGCTGTGGCCGGCACCGTGGATCTTCCGCAAGCCACTTGTGGTGCTCGTGTTGCAGCCGCTGCTTGGGAGCTTCGAAGCGGAGCCCTTGGAGACCGTTGTCGACGCCGCGTACGGGACATGGGAGGCGATTGCCACCGCCGCCGTCGCGAATCTCACCGCCTACTGCGCCGACCACAGCTACGACGTCGTGCGGACGCTTTGGACGCGCTGGTACGACGAAGTGGTCGCCAAGGCGCTGAGATGCCTCCTTCGACACCCGCGACCACGGCTTGTGCGACAGGCCATGACCTTCTTGAGCCACCTCTGGCGTGTGGATGACGACGACGACGAGACACGGCGGAGTGAACCATCGGCGCCCGGTACTGAGAGCTGTAGTGTTGCACAGACACCAGCCCCGCCGAGCTTGGCTCGCACACCTGACGTTGCCTTGCCGCGCACCGGCACCATTGCACCCCTCGTGCTTTTCCAGGATGCGCTACAAGCGGTGGCGGCTGCGTTCGCGGTCGACGACGGCGCCAGCTACGCCCTCGCCATTTGGCACGGCTTCTGCCACCGGCTCCGGGCCGCGCTGGTTCTGGCCGTCGACGCCCATGACGCCCGCTTGCGCAAGGTCTACTGCAAGCTCGCTTGGGGAATGTGGAGCTTTGTGCTTGGGGCTGCGACGAGCCCAACGCTTGCGTGGCGTCACCGCCAGCGGCTGGTACCCGCGCTCGTTGTCGAGCCAGCGACGATGGCAGCAATGCTCGACGCGGTGCCAACAAGCGTCGCCTCGGTGCTGCACACGGTGGAAGCAAGTCTTCGCCAGGCCGGCGCCGGCCCCCTCGACTGGCTTCTGGCCGCGCACACAACGGGCCTGGCTCGCGCCGCTGCCTTGCTCTTCGCCGAGGCCGTGTTGCAGCTGCACGCAGGCATGGGCGGCCCAGGAGATGTCAACGTGGCAGTGGAGGCGGCGGTGGCGGTGGCGGCCGTGTCACGCGTCGCCGAGTGGTTCGCTCCTGCGCCAACGGTGCTGGCGCAGGTGGCGACTGCATCTGCCCTTACCGATGTCCAGCTGCTCTGGGACGCGGCATCGGCGAGTCCGTCACCCTCAGCAAACGATTTTGAAGCTGCGCCAACGGCCGCCGTTGACGCTCTTCAGTCGCTCACGGACGACACCGTGTCACCGTGCCTGCTTCAGCCAAGACCACCGACGCCGCCTCGGCCGATGCCACCGTCGTCGCCGCCGCAGGAGATGCCTCTACCGATGCCATCGCCGGCACCAGCACCGACGCCATCGCCCGAACCCACGCTAAGGTCATCGCCCGCGGCGCCACCGATGCCATCAGCATCGCCAGAGCTGGTGCCATTGCCGTTGCCAGAGCCCGCACAGATGCTTGCACCGTCGGTGGCAGCTAGGCCATCAATGGTACACCCGTGTCTGGCGGCGTCAAAGGAACCGATTGCGTCGCTTTTCCAGCATTTTCCACAGTCGTTCCGGCAGCTCATCGCGTTCTACAACATCAAAACGATCGGGGACCTTGCGGCCATGAGTGAAACCCGCGTGCGCTCGTTCCCGATGAAAGATCCTGTGGCCACAGTGGCGCGGGCGCTCGATGAGTTCAGCGGCCGGACCGCGCGGGTCAACACGCTCGCCAACAAGAGTCCTATGCGCAAGCGCAAGGCGGCAGGGACGCCACCGCGGACGTTGACGCCACACCGGCGCATGCAGCTGGACATGCTGCGCGAGGTGGTCACGCCGATGCAGCTGTCGTTCGACTCGCCGCGGGCCAAGGTGGCGGACAAGGTGACCTTTCACCTGGCGTCGCCGGACGGCCGTGTGCGCTTGGCGCGGCCTGGTGAAGACTCCCAGCAGTTGCACGATCTCCCAGACGAAGCGCCACCCATAGACACTGCCGCAGACGACGGCAAAGCCACGGTGTACTCGGCCAAGCTGCTCTCGCACTTGGAGCGGTGCAGCGTCTACGCCGACCGCATCCACGACCGCGCAGTGGCGGGCGAGAGCAGCGGCGCTCTGGCAGCGACACCAGCGCTCCTCGGCGATCTCGAGACAGCACACGGCGCGCTCACCGCCTTATCAGGGCGGCTACATGCAACGGCGAAGGTGCTTGCGACCAAGGCCGGCCACCCGCGATCGGTGGACTCGTGGGCGTCGGCGGCATCGAGTGGGCTGTAGAGACGAGGTTCGGGTCGTCGCGAGTGTATTATAATAAGTCTAACGGGAGAGGTACTTCTCGACCTCGTCGGCGGCAAACATGCCACCGGCGGTGAGGCCAGCAGCAGCGACAGCGGCAGCGGCACCGCGGACCTTGCCACCTAGAATGCGACGGGATGAGATGCCCGAAAGACCGAAAGCGCATACGGCGGAGAAGCGTGGGCAAGCCGAAGAGGGCAGCGGCGCCACCGACAACGACGGCAGGGTAGGCCTTGCGGAAGGCGTTGAACTTGATGGCGTCTACACACAAGAGTCGTGAGAGGCGAGTGAAAGATGAGCGGCGCAGACTCGCTTTCGCGACGACAAGGCCGTCCTGGACGGGCTCGAGCGACTTGGCGACGGTGGCTTGCGTTTCCTTGGTCGAGGCCTCGATGGAAACGAGTGTATCGTTGGCCGAGACACGGGCGTCCGTGATCAATGAGCGAATGGGCGTGCCCTTGTCCGAGTTGGCGTCACGGATGACCTGGACGACCTCAGCAAGCGGCTGCTTCACAGTGGACCACACGAGGACACCGGCACGCTTGATGCTCGTGCGCGTAGCACCCGTGAGCTCCTTGGCGGCCTCGACCTGCCCCGACACGGCGGTCGTCACCTCGCTCTTCCACGCCGCAACGGTGCCAGTGACCGAGGTAGTAGCCGCAAGCACCGAGTCTGTCACTTGGTTCTTCGCGGCAAGAGCCTGGGCCTTGGCCGCGTCCACGGCAGAAGTTTCGGGCACGACGACCGGGGTGCTGGCAACCGTGGCCGGCGTGGCGGCCGCAGTGGCCTCAGCGGGGGCGGGAGTGGCGCTGGCGTCGATGCTCATCTTGACGAATGACCGGGTTGTTGACCAAACAGTGCCGGTCCGGATACGTAATCCGGATAGCCACAGCCAGCCAATGAACGGCGCCCACGGACATGGATTAGCCAATCATATGGTGCGGTATCCCGGAGAAAACCCGGAGATGGCGACGATCTTGTTTTTGTCGCAGGCCGTGCGTCGAGGAGGCGACCGCTGGTCGCGGCATCGTCGGCGCTTTCTGCGCGATGTGCACCAGCAGCAACGCAGGGCTTGGAGGTGCACAAAAGCGGCTGGTGGTTGGTGCGCGGGGGCGAGGATGGTCTTGAGTGACTTGAGGGAGCTGCATGGGCGCCGTGCCCATTGCTTTTCTTGCGTCAGTATGTGGGATGATGCTCTGGATCGGGTGGATTGCTCTAGTTCGGGCCCCCGTTGCATGGCCCCTACACACGCCTGCTCCTGTGTCCTCGCGTCGATGCACCAATGACGACCACTATTCGCACACGGCTGTACAAGTGGAGTGAGATGCCAGGGCTAACGCCGGGATCTGGTTCAACATACTGTTGCTGTCGCTGTGATGCATGACGAAAGAAAGAACTGATATCGTCGCTGGCTGGTAGTACAAGGAGGCATCTTCGGCGGCTGCCACCGCGCGCCGTCGCGAACTGTTTCGAAACGCCGCCAGCAATGGCCGATGATGACACGGCGGTACTGGACTTGCTTCAAAGCCTCCGCGTCCGCGATAAATGGATGGCAGAGCTGCGGCGGCAGCTGGGCGCGGACCGCGAGAGCTCAGCGGTGGTAGCAACGGGCGACGTCATCCTGCTCCTGCGTGCCGCCACCGTTGACGTCGTGGAGCGCGTCGCTGCTTGGCGGGCCGCGGCGGCGACTCCGTTTGCCGTCCACGCCGACGCCCGCGGCCGCAACTGCCTTCTCGCCCTTGTGGCCGACGGCAACGATATCTCGGGGCGCCTGCTGCAATCGCAGCGCGATCCGTTCCTTCTCGGCGCCCCGTTGGAGGCCGCCACCTCTGTGCTCGCCACAGTTGCCGACACGACCACAGTGACGCGCCAGCGGCTTGAAGCAGCCATTACGGCGCTGCGCGAGGAAGAAGGGCTCTACGGACGGTGGCGGCCACCGCTGACACTCTCCGAGCCCAAAGCTATCGCCACGCTCTCCAAGAAGCGGCGCTCGAGCGGCAGGGAGCAGTCCATCTACGACCAAGAAGCCGACGTCCGTCGAGAACTCCAGTCTGCGGCTGCGCTCGCCGGCGGATGTGCTCACTGCCAAGTGTAGACACGCCAACAAGCAATTGCGCGACCATGACGCTTTTGTCACTCGTCTGCAGGGTCAGCTTGATGCCCTTCACAGCGAGGTACGCCGCTGGCACAAGCAGAGCTGATGCTACTGAAAGACGGCGTGGATCGAGCACTGCCAAGTCACTGACGCCACAGCGTCTCAGCAGCACTGGTAGGACTCTGAACCTGGCCGAGGTGGTGACATCGGCAGGCAACGCGCGGCGCAGCTTCGGCAAACCGCGCTGGCCCATGGACGCACCGACGCCGCCCAGCTCCAAGAGGCGCTCACAGCGGCCGCAACAACGACAACGGAGCTCACAAAGATCGTCCGGCGCTGCGACACGATTCTTGCGTCGATTGCAACAGAGAAGGTTGCCATGGACCCGACGCAGCACTCACCGCGCGTAGAAGCGGCTGCAGCAAGACCGCGCTACCAAGAAGCCGAGCATCGATGCCACCAACCTCCGGTGCCGCTGCTACTGGCTTCCAGTCCTTCGTCACCTACTTCCCAGGCGTGCAACACGAAAGCGCAACGCTGCCATCCACACCACCAAGGTAGCGCCAGCCGTGCCCCCTCCTGACACTGCCGCGGTGCCCAAGCTCTCCAAGGCGGCACAACCAGCCAAACAGGTATTGACACCTTCGGCGCCGTTGCTAGCGGCAACAGATGCCCAGCCGCCGGAAACCATGCTGGCCGTGCCACTCGTGCCCGAGTCAAATGGAGACACGGAGGTGGCAGCAACGCCGCCGCGGGTGCGTGTGGCCCGTAGCCTTCCCCCGCAGAGCCTCCCACAGTACGTTTTGCACGACGTTGCTGTGCAAGATCGCGTGTGTTGCGTGCGCGTGCTCGCAAAAGGGGCCCAGGGGTACCTCCCGCCCGGCTATCTGTTCCACGCCCTCGCCGCTGACGCGCCGGCGCTCTTCCTTACGTGCCGCCTTGCGACGGTCGAGTACGACCGTTTGGGCTACGGCGCCACCGCCCGTGGCCTGCGGGCCTTCTGCGCGTGGTTCTGCGTCGTGTATGACCGGCGCAGGCGACGATTCCGCCTTGTGTGGTCGGGGCCGCCGTGTCCACGCCCACTGCGCAGCCGTGACTGGGACGAGTCGGCGATTTGTGTTCACAAACAAGGCGTCAAGTGGCCACGGACTTTTGCGCTCGTGCAGCTCTTCCATCGCACCGAAGCACCGGCACTTTTGCATATAGTCACCGCGTGTCTGCGAACCGATCGGGTGGATGAGACCGCTGTGCACCTGCGGCCACCACTGGTACGACTCCTACGGTGGGCCGGTAGTGGCTTAGCCTGGAGCCACACCAAGGCCTTGACTTCGGTGCCACCGATGCGCGTGTTCACGGGCGTCGTTGCCACGGGCACCGTACATGTCTATGACCACAGCTCGCACTACACAGTCCACGACGCCGATGGTGGTGTGTATGCACTGGCCACGCGCGACTTCAATCCATTTGGAACGTTGGCGCTGCCTGTTTCGGACTTCAACGCGTTGTTTGCCAACGCAGCAACGCTAAGCGATGGCAGCGTCGTTGTCAACACCCGGCGGTGGTGGGCGTACTTGGAAAAGTACACGCGGCGCCTGCCGATCGCACGCTTCGCTGCCGTCGTCGGGGGCGTTCGATGCCTTGTGCGTCTGGCGCTGCTCCAGAGCAACTCAGAGTTCCAGAGCTGGTTCCAGATCCAGATTTGGCGTGTCGACACGGCGTCCAGCGCAGAACTTGTCGTATCGGTAGCTCAGTGGCTTGAGTGCGCGTACACCCAACAACTCATAGTTCCCGAGCTGGCACCCCTGACATGCTCACAGTGCGACGCGTTGTCATCCATCGTCATACCTCCTCCACCAATGCCCACAGCGTTGCCAACCGTCGGCACCGACGCCACGGACGCCACCGACGATGCATTGCTATCAGATGTTCCTGGGGACGCTCTCGGTACGGACGAGCCGCCTGTTTGCCGTGCCTGTCTCGACCTCTTGGCATCGATCTTCGTTGAGACGTCGTCTGCTCCAATTTGCTGCCCCGTCCACGATCCACCGGCACAGACGCTTGTGTGTCTCGACCGGTGCCTCGACGAAGAAGCAACCTCAAAAGCCCTTGCTCGGCTACATGCGTTCGGCTGCGTTTCTCAGTGGTCACCCGAAGTGCCGGGGTCGACTGCTATCGCAGTCTGGGAGGCATGCGATGTGGGCCTGACGTACCAGTCACTCGCGCTCGCGACGGCATCGTGGCCCGGTATGGTTCTTGCCTTGGTGGCTCGAGATCGGTGGCGCAGCGCCGTCGTTGACGCCGATTTGATCGCGCAACTCGCAGCTGTCGACGCTGCTCTCGAGCGAGCGATGGCCACGCCACCGATGGCAGCCGAGGAAATCATCCTTGATCTGTATTTGACATCGGAGGCCATCATCATGGATGCGTTGTTGAGTTGCTGTCGCACGCGATCGCAGCGCAGCTGGAGGCTTCCGACGTCCGTTGTGGGCGCCACAAGCTGGCCGGCCGCTGCAAAGTTTCTCGCAGATCCAAGCTGCCTCCGCTCGGCACTTCAATTCGACGCTGACTGGTTGGCACTGCCGCCAGCGCTGGCGCAAGTTCTTGCAGCCTTCAAGCACCACGACCAGTGGCAACTCATCGACTCTGCTCTGCTGAAACCAGCGTTTCAACCGCTCTACGAAGCGCTGGACGCAGCTATGGACTTTGTTCTGGACATCGACTCGCGTAGAGGCTTTCTGTGGCATCTGAGCGTCGACGACCGCTACTCTGTCGTTTTCATCGAGTAGCCGCAACGACGTTCTAGGCAGTCGTCATGACGTAAAAGTATATCGTGTACCTTCCTTTCCTGTGCCTTATACTACGAAGTACTCTTCAACGGTACTGTAAAAGTGCAATTTGCTTCAAAAACGTCCAACTGAGGACAAGCTTCAAAAACATATGACATTTGACGAAGCTTGTCAAGGACGACCCAAAGCACTGCGCAGACGCATTGTGTCGAAGGGTGCACTCGAGGACGGAAAAACGAAACGTGGGGTTTACGCCCGCGGTGCTGAGCGAAAGAGCCCTGCGAAGATCACAGAGCATGTCGAAACTGAGGGAGCACTTTAGGTCGATCACAATCCATTTTATCGAACCCCTAAACCCCGACCGCAAGACCACTACATGATGGGTCGTGACTACGACGGGAGATCACCGCAAGTGGTCTGCTGGGGCATCAATGCATCGAACGCAATATGTTTGTCCCAGGAATTGTACTCGGCGGACGTCGTCGGCCGCCTCAAGGGCCTGTACATCACCAGCTCTTCGCCCATACCATCGTCGCACCGGCCGCCGTCGCTGGACGCCTCACGAAGCTGTCATTGACCTGGGCAAACCTCTCGGTCATGGAAAAGCAATCACCGAAACGTAAAACTGCACTTGCACCTGATGGACGGCGTTCCAGGGCCTTTAAACAACACCTTTCAACTCCCCATTCCTTCATCAATCCCTTGTCGTGCATGTCAACGACGCTGTCGGTATCTCACTTTTCCCATACTCCTGTACACTCTCATGTTGTATGTCTTCAAGTTGCTGAGGAATCGCTTTGTTCGAACCGCTTCTCTTAATGTGTCAATCGACATCTGATCCCCCTCGCTATCCGGACGGCAGTGACTACCGACGGCACTGGTACAGCAGCAAGCACGTCCCCTGGCAGCCCACTGCCTCCTGTGGCGCCTGCATTGATGCCCCTTGGCACGCTGGTTGACGGTGGAAACCAACCACGGCATGCGGCAGCGGGGATACTCTCCTGCAGGTGTGGTGGCCATCGACGGAACTTGGTTGACCACCATCCGGACAAGTACTGGTACATGTACTTCTTGCCTTTCACGCATTTTCAACTTTTTGGGAGAAAGTTCATGACGGTGGCTTGTCGGGTGTCGGCGTTGGCTCACGGTGCCATAGGAACCCGCAATGCAATTGTACGAAGCCGCCCGGGAGGGCAAGGGCGACGATGTCACGCGCCTGCTGGGCGAGAGCGCTGACATTCACTGGCGCAGCCCCGTGCGTTCTCTCCTGTGGCGTCGTCGCTAATTTGCAACAGACTGGATTCACGGCACTCCACGTCGCGGCGCAGCATGGCCATGCGGTCATTGTCCAACAGCTTTTATCAGCCGGTGCCGACGTCAACCGAGCCACCGATGTACGAACGCAATGCCATCAAACGGAACCGTAAAAGGACTTATGATGCACCAGGCGGGATGGACACCGCTTAACTTGGCGAGCAAAATGGGGCAAGAGGAAGTTGCCCTGATCTTGATTGCTGCCGGTGCCGACATCAACCTAAAAAACGAG
>JNBR01001608.1:0-24680 GCA_002081595.1 Achlya hypogyna | reverse complement strand
CTTTTGGTTGGCGGTGCGCAATATTTCCCCCTTCGAGCTATTTAACGCAAAAAAGCTGGAAAAACCGTCTGTTTTGGCCGATTGGCTTAGCTTTAGCTGGGCCGCGGTGAAGATGCTCTAAGTTCTGAAACCACGATCAAAATAGCTGGAATCAAACATATCATTGAATTTCTTTGTCTCCTTTCGGCCAGTTTTTTCGACTCTCTCCTCGGCTATCTGTACCTCGATTGCTATAGTGTCGGACGAAATTTAACGGCCGTGGTAGGGAAAATGTCAAAACAGGGGTGTTTCAGAAAACGTGTGTCAAAACTGGCGACCAAATGTCAAAACAGGGTAAATCGGGGCACATTGGCCCTGTCACGAACAGACGGTATAAATTGCCAGATCAGGGGGGTCATTTTGCCCTTGTGCCAAAACTGGATAATATAGGATTTGTATACTGTCCACTGCACACTTGATCATTGTATGCCGACCTCCAACAAGAAATAGTGTGACCTTGGTTGCAAATTGCCTTCGGTGAAGATCCATGAATTGGTTCATGCACCCAGTGGTTCATGCACCCAGCTATGGTTAATAAAGCCAAGAGCACCGGCACACCATGTGGACCAGTTCCCCCATATAATTTACTGATGCAAGCCAATATGGATCATACTGTTCTACGCGTAACTTTGGACAGTACCCAGAGTAACTTTACTGATGCAAGCCAATATAAATCATATCGTTCTACACGTAACTCACGACGATGCACTCAAAACGTTGTTCAATCTATAGTGACCCAAAGAGGGCACCACTGCCATAGCTATGCCTTCACCAATGTATTGTGCTTAGGTGGCCCCCAGTAGTCACTGTGCCATCAATGTGGGGTGGTAGTACCTTGGTGGCACAGTTGTGCCATCATCACTGTGGTTGATTTGAAGGGGATTCTGTAGCTCACCTGTGCCACCAATGTGGGGTGGTAGTACCCTGGTGGCACAGCTGTGCCATCACTACTGCAGTGGACTCGGGGGGGCCTCGGTGGTTCATTTAAGTAGCCGACTAAGCCAAACTGCTCGCTCTTGGATCCATTCCTTGGCTGAACTTTACTTTAGCGAACCAAAATAAATTTTGTTCTACACGTGACTCACAACGATGCAATCAAGGCGTTGTTCAGTAAAAAGCGGCTCCTAGATATCGAGCTTGTCTTTAAGGGAGTCTCCCTTCTTCAACTTGTTGTCGATGGCCATTTCGTGGAAATTTTGCACCAATGCATGGTTGCGCTTCTTTTTTCTTTCCTTGGCAGGCTTTACGAGTCCAATGTTGTAGGCAGCTTTCTTGGCCTTGAAGAAGGCTTTGGAGAGCTGACCACCCCATGTGTTTCCCATCTTGTCCAGCAGGTCCTGGTCGGATTCACTCCATACGTACTTTGGTTCTTGTCCAGTCTTCTCGTAGTAGCCGTATTTGTTGTCATGAATCTTGCAGATAAGGTCGTCGTAGCATGTAGGAGGACCATTGTCCATGTCGTTGCCAGGACCACAGTAATTGTACCCAGGAAGTGTCCACCCGGACTTACTGCGCTTGGTAGGTGACTCTTGACGAAAAGACGATTTACGCTTTCCCATGCAAAATGAAATAATTATGAGTTATTGATACGCAAAGTCTCGGATAATCTTCTGGTACTCTTCCGGAGTCTTGAGGGGGAGTCCGGTGGGCCCGTCGATACTGTAGTTCCAAGACATATAGATCTTCGATGGGTCTTCGTTATCTTCCTTCTTGAGCTTCTTGCGTTCGTACTCGCTGATGAGCTTGACGCCGAGCAAGCGTTGGAGCGCGTCGACTCGGATGTGAAGAAAGCGACGATAGAGAGCCTTCTTAACGTTTTCGATATCCTTGAGGTCGTCGACCCCATTGATGAGCGTATCGATGTTCTGGTTGGAAGTGATGAGGACAGTGACACGCGTCGGTTGAGGCGACTTGTACTTCTGGTCGATGGGAAACCCGGCTTCGTCGCAGATGGTCTTGAGGTACTGAACACCGAGCTTCTCCACGTTGTTGGAGTCCAGATCTTCAAGTAGCATGTGGGAGTGATGATCCTCGTTGTACAAGTCCATGAAGCGGTTGTTGAGGTCCTTCTTGTAAACCTTGTCACCGTAGACAAAGTTGAACAACGAAGTTTTGCCAGTGCCCGGGAACCCGTAGAGGTACACATGAGGATCCGTGTGCTTGCCAAAGAACTTGGCCTTCTTCTGGACGATGAGTGTCTTGATCTTCTCGGCGTACATGAGGTAGTTGCGTGGGTACACTTCCAGGCTTCTTCCCCCTTGTTATCTTCAAGCAGGCGCCGCATGTCAATGAGGACGTCATCCGTCTTCATCTTCTTCTCCTTGTCGGAGCGTGGAGGAAGTTCCGCCTTGCGCTTGACCGAGTCACGAGGGAGTTCGCCAGCTTCAAAGATGATGAGACCGCCTTCGCCCTCCGGGTCGATCTTGGAGAACGGCTTGATATGGTGTTCACGCCACCCAGACAAGGGCTGGCTGCGATCTCTTGGCGCGGCAACTTGGCTGTCGGCACGGGCGGCCGCCTCCCTCAGTACATCCCCAAGGTGATCCTACAGGCTCCGCGCGCTCACCACGGATGGGGTATTCCCAATATGGAAGCTGTCTGCAACCAACAAGCCGTCCGTCGCGTTGTCCGGCTCGTCCTCACAGCAGGTACAGCGGCCAGTCAAGCCGGCTTGTCGGAACTGCTGCATGCTGGACTCCTGGACAAGGTCTGCCACGTTCCAGCTCGGCCGCTGCGGGCGGCCAAGGCGGACACGGTGCTCGACTGTGGCTACCGGCTGCTCTGCAATGCGTTGGGCCACGCGGACCGACCGATCGTCGCCGACTTGGAGGCGAAACTCGACTTCTTCCGCTGGGCCCGCACGGCTATCACGTTTGTGTGGGACGCTGACGACACGTGCCGCGTGTATGTCCCCGAGCACGACAAGCGGTGGACAACGCACCTCGGGACGGTGCGGCGCATTGATCCAGGACGTCGGCACTTTCTGTGGTACCAGTCGATCGCAAACAACGCTTGGCTACCGGACCCAACTGGACGGGCTGTACGCCACTCGCCGCACGCAATGTTCGCCTCCGCTTTTGCAGCGTGACCCCACGAGGGACCGCTATGGTTTCGACCAGCGCGACCGCCGACCTTTGCTGACCGCGCGCACTTACAATGGCTGTACCTTCTTGCCCTAGCCCATGGCGCTAAGGCCAAAACTCAACTGCCTCGACCCCAAAACCGCATCTACCTGCCGCCTGCGTGGGTCAAATGCATAGCGTCGGCGTGTCCCACTCGAACGCGTCGTCAGCCGTCACGTTGTCAAGGAATTGACACGGGTGCCTCCATCACTTGATCGCTATCAAGTGCGCCGTAAAAAGCTGTGCGAGCAGCTCGCGATCCCGCACGACGAAGCCACGTGGAAACCGTCTTGGAAGCACCTGCCGTATTCCAGGGCCGTGCGCTGGCTACAGTACCGCTGGCACCTTCAGGCGTTTCCGTTCCAGACGGCAGCAACAGCACCGATGTGTCCGCATTGTGACGAGCCCGATGGCAGTGCACACACGTTCGTCCAGTGCTCAAGGGCCCAAGCGACATGGCAAGTCGTGCTCGGCATATGGTTTGGCCACGACTCACAGAGTATCACGGTTGCCGACCATGTACGCTCGCTTGTCTCGCACGAGCAGCTAGCCGCGCCGGCATGGCTCGTGCAGGGCTCACACTGGCGCTCCCACGGCACCGTGTACGATCGCGTCGGGCAACAAGCCTGGCAGATGCTTCGCTATCTCACGCTCCGAACACTCTGGAATCAACGATGTCGCAAGCTACACGCTCCCGACGACGAGCTGCCGGACCACGCGCATGTCCGGTACGTCACTTTGGATTATTGTGAGGCGCAACGGCAGTACCACGCTCGGCGCCACCACGCGCTTCGCGCTCGTGTCTTTGAGTCGCTCGTGCGGCGACACGGAGAGCACGCTGTTCTCGACCCGGTGTGCCACGCGACCTCGCTCGAAGGGGCCGCGTACTTCGATGGCGCTGCTCGAAACGACCCACATTGCGGCGGCAGTGGCTCGCTCGTCTTTTTGACCGAGTCGACCCAGAGCGTGGTGTACCAGGCCAACTACCTCGACACCGCGACAATGAACAACGAAGCAGAGTACGACGGTCTGATCACGGCGCTCCAGTTAGCTCAGCGACTGGCAGTAACACATCTCACGGTACGCGGCGACAGCATGCTGCTGATGCAGCAGATGAAGGGCATCTTCCGGGTCCAAGAGGCTCGCTTGCAGAAGCTGCATGTCCAGGTGCGGGAGCTCGCGGCATATTTTACGTGCACATGGGAACCACACCCTCGCGAGTTCAACCACGCCACGGATCATTTGTCCAAGCTCGCGCCCGACGACTGTACCTCGTACGCACACCCCGACGACGGACGGCATGACATACTGCCGCACGATGCACTCCAGCGCGTTGAAGAGCTTCTGGCCGCCGACGTTCGACACATTTCTAGTACGTAAGTCGTAGTAGGTGGAGTCTTTAGCCTGTATAAAGATTTCAATCCATATCATATCATATGCTACATGATGGTGAGGCTTGTTTCTACAAATTAGCAATCTGTACTAATGTTAAAGTTGTTCATGCCCCAGTTGCTAAATTTTGAGGGTCGACGCAGCTAACCGATTCTGTCCATCGCAAGCCGTCATCCCCTGTAAGTTATACTCATAATTGGGAACTGCTATGTGATAGTGCAGCGAGCTGAGGATTGCGTAAAGCGTTATGGGCATGCGCTTGTTTCCATGTGCACAGCCATCGATGTGGTACAGTAATGCGATGCACATGACTTGGCCCCAGGTCAGGCCCGTCGACGAGTTATACTTCGAGTTAATTGCCACTGGCATACGTACAATGCCTAGACGACGCTACGGCAATTGCAGCGAGGAATTGTAGCGAGCGGTTAAGCCAACGGATCGGTTCAGTTTAACCTTTGTGCATAATATTGTATTGACAAAAGGAAAGTCCCGGGGCGACTGTGTCTGGAGGGAATCCACTCGTGCCCAGCCCGCACAACAGTTTTGACGCTTTTTTGCAATGTCCCACTCGCCGTTGTATTTTGTCCACCTGCACTCATAGTGCCAATCCCACCAAGGGTCGATAAGTCCACCCCTGTATCTTATTATAACTTTATCTACTTACATACGTCCAGTCCTCCGCCAGAATATAAATTTCTGAAATGGGTATACTTAGGTGCTGCAACGGCTCTGTTACAGCTCAGTAGCGGCTTCAGCCGGGCCGAGCTGCTCCGGCTCAGCTTCAAGCCGGTTTGGTAAATCAAAGAAAAGCCCTTCTCAAGCCGAGCCGGGACAATCGAGCCGTCGCAGCGCTAAACAAAAAGGTGTCTAAACGTGGGGTTAAACATCCGGGAAGGTGAACTGACCGATACCGTTGTTATTACCTGTTAGCAATAGCCTTAGTCGCCGGAAATACAAAGTTCTGCACACCACAGGCTGTAGCCATTGTGTATGCAACATCGTTTCCCGAAAAATATCGTGTACGCTCGGTGGCGCCGCTAACAGGCGACAGGAATATTTTTGTTAATTGCGTCCTCGAAATGGTATTTCGTCTTATTGTCACTAAATTATAGGCTTTTGGACGATGTGTCAATTTAGTAAGCACAATAAACCTTTTGCACAGTACATCTATTACAGTCATCCCCCGCTAAAATACGCTCGCTCTAGTATACGAATCCAACTCTTTTTGCCAAAAATCACCCAATAGTGGCTTTGAAATAATCTTTATATTTCTTTGCGCACCTGAATATTAATATGAGACAGTTTTTTAAAGCCGCGCAAAAATAATGGATTACGGAGAGTTAATCTCGTCAAGAATAGCCTCGATATATTCAGGCGAAGCGCGATCGTCGGCGTGAACGTAGTCGCGAAGGTCTTGCTCAGTCATACCAGCGAAGAAGGAGATGAACTCTTGCGCGGTAGCTGAGTCGTCGTTGTCACAGTCTTTGGTGGCTGGTGTTTCTCGTGTGTCTTGGAGAATGGGCATTATTTCAGTAAAACTGGCGGTTCGGAAAGCGTTCTGAATAGTTGGTGTTATAGCGTCCCATGCTTCGACAAGGTGCTCAGCAACGTCGAGGAGATTGGCCCGGTGACCCTCCGATAACCCAGGTTTCCCTGGCCGCATTTCAGCAGCCTGTTCCATCGCCTCCTGTCTTTCCGAACTAGGCTTGTCAATGAACTCGATAGTTTTACGCAAAAAAGATACTTGCAGCGTTTATTTATCGCTGCAATTATTCCTAAATCGCAGGGCTGCTTCCAGGAGGTACAATTAGCAGGAAAATATGCTATTTCAATGATCCCAGTAGAAGAAGGCCAATTATGACCCGGGACATTATCGACTATTAGCAATACTTTAGTAAGTCCCATTTTATTCACGAATTGTTCGAAAACATCATGAAACCAGCGTACTGCAATATCGCTATCGAGCCACGCCAAGTATGTCGTTGGCCAACGTTTTTCAATAATGCGCACAGGCTTACCCCATTTTCTAATTATCGTGCAGGGAATTTATACGAACCAGTAGAGTTGTAGCACACTACCACCGTCACCCTATCATTGCACTTTTTCGTACCAGTTTCATCCATGTTAAAAATGCAGTCATCAGAATAACTTTGAATCTTCAACACTAGATCGTTTAGACCTTGGATTTTTGCTGGATCATTTCTATCAACCTCACCCCCTTCCCCGTGCAATAGAATTTTCGGCAAACTGTGCCGATAGCGGTCATTTTTAAGCCACTGCCAAGAAGCTATAAAAGCCTCCTCGGGTATGCCGAGGGTTCGAGCTTTTTCAAGAGCCTTTACTCATAAAATTTCAGGAGGCACTACTATTTTCGTGGCGCGAATTCCCGCTGACCACGTATGGAGATCTTTTTCCAATTCGGGGAACCTGGCTGGGGCGTAGCGCTTTCGCTGCTCCCGGATAGCCAAAGCCACTCCGGTTGTGCGCATTTTAATTAACTCTTCACGAGCTATCGTCGCTCGTATTGCCCCCTTAGACACACCGTAGATCCGGGCCAATTCAGTATTTGACATGGGTTATTTATATTCAGCTCATGGAGGATTGCCATTCGCTCCGCGCCCGTCAGTCGCTTTTCTTTCCTTTAACCATGTCAATTGCAGAATGAGATGGTGGTGACTTCTTTTTATAAAAATTGAACGTGATAAAATACATGCACTGCGAAAATTACACGCATATCGTTAAAAAAAATGCTCGCGAATTTCGTGTGTCATGAAATATTTAACTACGCTGTTGGGTGGTGATATCACTTCGTATTTTAGCGAGAGATTACTGTACATCAGCCAGAAACTAAGAACGTATGAGTCGGCTTCGGGAAGGCTTTTATAAGGCTTGATCGAACTACTGCTTGTAATGTTGATCGATGCCTTTATCGCACGACGAATCGCTCTGTGGCGCTTGTCGGCATCCGTCTCACGAATGTTCACGTCTTCTTCGAGCCACAGGAGCCGCAGAGTAGCCTTAAAAGGGCCCATGACCCCGGCATTCAGGGGTTGGATGACGGAAGTGCAGTTGGCGGGGATCGCTAGGAGCTTGCATCCAAGCTGCTTGTCAAAGGCCTCTTCGCTTGCCTTTGTCACATGACTCTTGAAGTTGTCGAGAAGGACAACCGAGCCAGGGGCAACATTGCGCCTTCGCAGAGGTTAGCCATAGTTTTTAAGGCCCACATACCTAATGACGTTCTGAATGTACAACAATCAGCCCCGATCGTCCATGTGTGCATGGTCTTGCACGATATATGTGTGCGGGGCTGGGTCAAATAGTGTAAATACCTCTTTAAAATGTGCCTGGAGCATAAAAATATCATTGTATACTAGGCTTAAGTATGCAGATAAAAAGATTTAAGAATATGTAAAATATAAAATAATACATGTTTTAACTTGTTCAAAAGGCAGCATTTCATGGCGACCACCACAATCAAGGCGCCGACGCGACAGGGAGAGGCCGGATGCGATGATTTGATGACGCTTCGAGTCCCACGTAGAGATAGTCTGACGACTATTCCTGTTTCCCTTGATATCTTGTTCTTACTGTACCTGATACCTTGATAGTACAGGACAGAAAGGCGCTGGCGCAGCGTGTACTGCCGCCGGACCATTTTCTGAGGCGTCGCAACTCACGCAACAAAGGCGTCGTCGACGACGTCCCAGTCAAGGAAATCGCCTATGTCGTTGCGCTCGTCGAGAGCTACATCGTGGCTGACGTCACCGGTAAGCAGGCATGGAGCATCCTCGTCAGGATGCTGGCTCGATAAATCGAGCCACGCCTCGAAGCCAGGGAGAAGCTCGTTGCTGCACGCGTCGTTGGTTGTCAGTTGTTGCGTCGACGCATACCAGTCGTCAGGCGGGAGGCAATGGTGCTCGTTGGCGAGCCATTGTTGCGGCGCCGTGGCGGGCAGGAGCAAGTTAGGGCCATATGTCGCACGGAAAGATGGGAGCATTAATTTATGTTAGAATGGAGCAAACTTCAAAGTGGTACCTATGGTGGGAGCTAGGCGATGCTCAACTTTCCACTTAGACGACGCGCGGAGCGTGGTGACGACACCACGGATTTGTTTCGCTTTATTAATACCTTTCGAAAGTAGATGCATTTAATGTGAGAGGTCTCTGAGCGACACCAACTCGAGCCCTCTGAGTAAACATCCCACAGGCTAATATATTTGTAGGACAGTTAAGTATATTGTGTACATGTTTAAGTGAGGTAATCTAGTCTATTAAGGTCGGCAAACCATTGTAAACAGGTCCTAGCTGGCGAGTAAACAAACATAGAAATTTGGTAGGTTTTCTCGAGTGAACCAAACGATGAAATGGCCATTTTCAATGTATCGGTTTATGATACGTATAGGCTTCGACTCCACTGTCAAAGGTTATCGGGCCAAGACAGCAATTGTAACTAATAGAGGGATTTCGCAAAATTTCCACACACTTTTACATGCAAAACCGCCTAATAATAATAAACCTGTTTAAACCTGTCTGACTTTCTTGCCGATTGCTGTGGAAAGCATGTTTTCTGCAGAAAAAATTCAACAGCCATTTGTGTCGCAGATGCGTTTGCACAATCAGCATTGTGGACAATGCATCTCCTGTGTGAAGCACTGTAGTTGAGTATTTCGCCATGGAAACAGCCACCCACAGCACGAACTAAGAGTGGTCGAGAGCACCGAGAGCATATTTTCTCAACAGCATCAAATCACAGAGGTATCATCGATCTGAGTCAACAAATTATGAACTGCATCGCCTTGTCAACCTGTCAACCCGCAAGCCCATACCAGCTCGATAGGCTGTAGCCTCGAGTGGTAGGGCGGCGTATACTTGACAGTGTGGCCGCGCTGGGCCGCCATGCTCACAATCACGGGCTGGACGTTCTCCTTGATGTATCTTCTGACCTTCTCCCAAATCTCACTCTTGTACTCACTGTCGCTTGCCGGGTTACCGAGCTGGCCACATGCTTCAAGCAGCCTGGGTTTCGCCCAGTTCCCCTTTGGCGTATTGTCCGGCAAATCTATGTGATAGGAGGCGTTGTCGAGGACAATAATGGCGCCGACCTTGCCGAGTGCATCTAGTTGGTCAAGGAGTCCGGCAAACCACTTGACAAAGTAGGCATGATCGAACATGCCGTGGTAGTCCTTGGGTTGGTTTCTACCGCCCTTGAAAATGTGCAGGCCCAAGACGTGCGAGTCGTCGGGGCCATCGCTCAAGATGCCTGCAATGAAGCAAAGCCTCTGGCCCTTGTGCTTTTCCTTGGGTTGGAGATCGGGGGCGTCGGTGGGATGATAGAGTGAGTCCTTGGCCCTTGAGTGATGATGGATAAATGACTCGTCCATATACACAACAGGACGAGGCGGTGAGGACTCAAGCGCTGCTACCATGTATTTAATGTAATTATTTCTAGCCAGAACAACTTGAGGCGTAAGACTAAAGGAGGAGGTGCCGTTGGGTGATCCACGCCGAAACCCGCGTCATACGAGGTAGCCTTGGATAGCTCGAAGGCAGGCTGCGGCGGCGCGAGGATCGTCCGAATCAACTGTCACGTGGCCGCTCTCTGCGAGGAGCACCATAATGTCCTTGGCCACGACCCTTGTGCGGGTCATGCGTTTGCTCCGGACAAAACTTTGGACCAACTCTAGGACGGGCTTGGTCATCGGCACGCGCGTTGGGTGGTTGCTATGGTTGGCGGGGGCACTCGCAGCAACCACGGTTCTAGTCGAAACGAACTTCGTCCAAACCTCCTGGACCAGCTTTACGCTGCGCCCCAAGATAGTCGCAATGTGCGAGGAGACCTGTTGTACGCCTTCACGTCGGTAGTACGCGTGTAGACGGAGTATATCTAACCTTTCCTCGACAGTAAGAGCTCGTGGGCGCGACTTGTCCACAAAGCCAAGAATCTCGTTGTACGATGCAAACTCGGGGGATCTCAAGACGCCGTGTCAGACCCAAAAGTGATGCTGCATGTCATTCTCATACCGGTAGTTGATGGTTGCGTGGTTTTTTCAAATTGTTGATAATTCAATGATCACGGTGAATTCTCAAAGTAACGTCCAGAACACAACCTTTCGTCCAATTTATTTCTCCAGAGGACCAGAAACATATTGAAAATTGAAGGATATTCGCTGTGACAGTGGATTTTTGGCCTTGCTTGATGGTCTCGAACGACTCGTGGGTTATTGTGTTTCGCGACACATGAGCTGTCTCGTTCGAATTACCGAGTGAAATTCTACCGGTATACCAATTTTTATACAAATCGGGGTGCTCAGTCCAGAGATCGAGAAAAATATGCTCTCGATGCTCTCGACCACTCTAAGCAGCATTTGAAGCAAGGCGGAGGACGTCATCTTCATCCGCCGGGTCGCCCTCGAGGTTCAGTTCAAGGCGGGTATTGATTCGTTTGTTTCATTCCGTGTTTCAAACCCCGTTTCAAACAGGGCCATTAAAACGCTTGTTTCATAGGAATATATACTAGTACTTGATTTTTGTATGCCCTATTGACCCAGGGATCGAAACACTCTATTCTTCACTTTTGTATGGAATAAAACGACGTTTTCACGATGACCACTCATATTCAAAATTTGAACACAATCCAATTCCAATGCCCAAGTCTCAGGACTGCGTCGTCGACAAGTTCGGAGCTGTTATCGTGCCACCCCCGAACAGCAACCGCAAGACCTCGCCGTGCCCTTGCAAGGCATGCAAAAAGCTCGTGACTGCCTCCGCCCAGCGAATGAAGGCACACATTCGCAGTTGTCGCTCATCCGGCACTGGACTCGGATATTTTGTGAGACCTGTCGTTAACGACAATTCCAATTCAACCAACGGTGACCCCAACGGTACATATACGTATCGTTCCGACATTTTCCAATCTCCCCACGTTTTTAGTGATAACAAGTGGTTTGGTGGATCAGGCCCGCTCGCCCCCGCCGATGCCGCGATCGTCGCCAGCCATTCCCGCGGCGTATTGCGACAAGATGACGAACGAAGAGAGAAAGATCTTGGACGCATTGCTCGCGGATGCGATCCATCACGGGGCGCAGCCGTTTACCGTCGTCTCGAGCGATCGTTGGCGCAAGTTCCTCGAGCGCCTCCGACCTTCGTACGTCGTGCCCGACGCGGACACGATCGGGGGCGAGTTGCTCGACGACGCGTACCTAAACGTCCAGAAGCAGACACTCGCGGCCGTGGCTAAGATGCCCGTCTTTTGCATCACGATCAACGGTGCCACGCTCACGACGAGCAAGCCCATCTTGAACATCATGATCTGCGGCCCAAAGGCCTTCTTCATTGAGCACTTTACGATGGGTACCGAGCGCGAGACCGCCGTGAACCTCCACGCCAAGCTTGTGTCCTTCAAAGCCCGCGTGAACAACTACTTCACAACGGCACAGCTTGCGACCTCGTCGGGTCATGAGTTTCTACCTGCGGCCAAGACCTGTCTCTGGACGTTGTGCACCGACTCCCCCAAGGTCATGATCGCACTCCGGCGCACGGCAGTCGCCAACGCCACGGTCACGTTTGCTTTTGGCTGTGCCCCACATGCCCTCAACAACTGCTGCTTGGACTGGATGAAGCTGCGCGCGGTGAAGGCCACGATTGCGTCTGCGGTCGCCATCGTCACGGGTATTTGTCGTGTACGTTGGTATGTGGCGATATTCACGACCTCTGCTTCCAACAGCTCCACCGGCGGCTTGCATTGGTTCTGTTCACGAAAACCCGGTGGTCGACGTGTCGGACCATGCTCGAGCGGCTTCTGCGTGTGCGGGACGTTCTCCAGCTACTGCCTCTTGTACTACGTCGACCGGGCGCCACTGTCAGAGTACCTCTTCCAGCCGCACCTGAAGCAGCCCTGCTAAATGACGACCTTTAGGCTTGCATCGAAGCCGTGGACAAGCTTTTGGCTCCTGTTTGTGCGGCCTTGACGTTCCTCGGCGGTGAAGAGGCGACGCACTCCAGTGTGTACGCTTGCTTTTTGGCTGTGGCGGTGGCCGTGAAAGAGCTCCCGGACAACTTGACCGCTTCGCTTGGCAACCACAACCGCGACGTGCTGGTGGCCGCCGTCAAGGACCGCTTCCACTCTATTTACTCGCCTTCGCACGCGCTGGCCTTTGTGACGGACCCACTCTTCATCGACATGGGCCAGCACCTCGTGATCCAGTACGGCACGGACTTCGTGCAGCTCAGCCAAGCCTCCCTCAACTCGCAGTGCAACACGGCGCTGGGTATGATCGACTCGTCGCCGCAAGCCAAGATCAAAGCTGAGTTCTCGCTGTGGCTCGCGCGACCGTGCGGGCCAAACTCGGGCTTTTGGTGCTCCCGTGCGATCAAGCCCCATCTCTTGTGGGCTCAAATGGCCAAGTCGGCGGTCGCCCACTTCGCACCGGCTCTTGTCCAAGTCCACGCAAATTCGACTGGCGCGGTCGGTGGCGAACGCACCCACTTGACGACGAAGCGGGTCGCTTCAGCCGTGCGTTCGCGCATCGGCGAAGGTAATGTGGAGCGGCAAGTCGCGATCGCCTTTAACGGCAGCCAACTCGCTCGCGAGCTCGAGGTGGCTCATGGAGGGAAGTTTATTGGTCATTTAGTTGATCTCGGGTCTGCTGAGGATACTACACTAGCAGCAATATGTAGCAGCACCAGCGAAGATGCGTCCGAGAATATCGAGGACGATTTCCCACTGGTCGAGGATCCATCGTCATTTATCGATGAGTTCCTTGTTGAAGAAGACTGGGGCTCTGGTGTAGTAGGTTAGTCTATGCAGCCAGCGAATAAAACGTTTGGGTTCGTTTGAAACATGTTTGAAACGCGTTTTATAGCCTTGGATGTTTGAAACGGAACAATAAAGGCGGGTCATGGCAAGAAGGGGACAGCCTGGAATACGCTGGCTTCCCACTTGCCCAAACCTCCTGATATCCGCGCCGTTGACGGCAAGAAGTGCGTCGCGCGCTTCACGACGCTCACCGAAGAGCATCGAAGCCTCAACAAACGTTGCAGAGCCGCTCTGGAGTTTCCGAAGAGGAAACCGAGAAGACGCAGCTCTTGGACGAGCTGTATTCTATGTACGACGACCACGAGAGGACTATTGCCATGACCGCACGGGAGGCTGACGACATCATAAAGAAGGAGCTTGAGAAGAGCGAGAAGGCGGTAAAGGTCATCCGCGACGCGGCCATGACAACGTGCTCAAAGCGCAAGAAGGACGAGACAGACTCCCGCCGCTCCAGCACCACAATGGTTGCGTTTTTGAAGTCGGATGGTGAAACCGAACGGCGTTACAAGGAAGACGAGCTCAAGTTGATGATGATGAAGTTCGAGGCCTAAATTGAACAACGAGCTTAGGATCGCCATCAAAATCTTGTTTCACGGTGCCGTCAATGCTAATTGAAACTAATGGATTGGCTTGTGGTTAAACATTTGTTTTTGTTTGTATTGAGTAGCACTAGAGGCATGAAGAACAACATTTTTGGAAGACTAAAGCAGGGATGCTCGTAAGTGTACGTGAAAACATCACTTACAATTATACCATACTAAAAGTACTTCACTTCAATGCTAAGATAGTCTTCGGGAGTAGGCGGATGCATACCAAAATACATGGATATCTAGTTTTCGTGGTAGTAGCAGCAATGTACATCGATCAACAACATCGCCACCGAAACGATTTTGCCGACGGCCGATAGCATAATCGAACACTGCATCTTGTAGATGGCATACGTCCACGGAGTCTTCATTCGTCCGAAGTTGCACTCAACGCTCGTTCGCACACGGCTTAATGAACTGGCTCTGCGGCATTGAAATGCCGTTGCCCATGTATGATAAACTTCGATCGCCCGTAGGCCGGATCGCCATAAATCATGAAACAGTCGAAGATATCGAGGTTTTCTTCGAAGAAAGTCAGCAGCCACTCTCCCGCATGAGCGTCGCTTCGCACCGCCGACCTTCTATCGGTCTGTAGCAGCTGATGCATAGCTCATCCGGAACCGTAACGCCTTGGAAGTTTATGCAATGGTGCTGCTTGTGGCCACTGTAAACTTCCTTTTAAGCGTTTGCATCGATTTCGAAATGAGCAGATGCCCCAACGCACCACATCTCTACTTTCGTTCCATCGGGGAAGCCAAAGACCCTCGTCGTCAGCGCACCACGGAGGTAGATGGCGGCCGCATAGTCGTGGAAGTGGTCGCTGATGATGGCCTGTGGAAGTCGATGATGTCCTTCCAGCGGTCGTAGAGGGCAGTGATGGCGAGGTTGAAGACGCGGCAAAGCTGCTTGCAGGAATGGCCGAAGGTCGCCATGATCGTGAAGTCAATGTACAACGCTTCTACGCCGAGCACATGGTCTCTTGCACTCGTGGCAATGACGTGCGGGAGGCCGAGTAGGCTAGCGAGGAGCAGGGCGCCGGACTTGTCGAAGCGGAAGGAGAACATGCGGGTGGCAACGTCCATGGAGTTGATTTCGAATCGCATGTGGGGTACAAGAGGGAGTTCGACGTAGCTGAGAAGCATGTACAAGCAAGCCTTCTGCCGCGCGGTAAGGCATCGGCGCTTGGCCCATCCTCAAACATCCGGATACACTTCGGAAAACTAGCTGATAAATCAACGAAAATGATTTGGTGCGAAATCTGATTTTCTTATTCTATACATATCCCATACACTCAGGCTCTATGGAAAACAAGTTGGAGAAGATGTTTCGAAATTTTTCTAATGTCATATAATTATTTCGCGAACTGTAGCATGTGATAACTAAATAGCACAGCCATCAGGGCTGCCATTGCGGAAAAAGAGCGTGAAATCGGGATGTACCTACATTTTCGTCTTTGAACGCAAGGTTGCCCATGGCGTTTACGTAGGGGTTCCCCTTTTTAGTTCGCGAACTAAAAAGTTCGCAAGCCTGTCTTTCCGGAGCTGCCTGCTGTTACTGAGCAACGCCGAGCTTCTCCATTTAGGTGCGAATCGGCATGTGGTCTCCCACACTCTCCGATAAAGAACGGATAGCTCACCCAACCGTTTTGGCCATTTCTGTCTTTGAAGATAAACGCCAGCAGCAAGCAAGCGCCCTGGCAACAACGGGCGGTGAGTCCTTCAGCAAGGCATCGGACGCTGCAAAGCGGACGTGGTCCGTCACTCGCTCGGGCCAACGTAGCACGAAGTGCTTGAGCTACAGGTCTGCGACAACAGTCCGAGCCTGCTTGTCGTGTCCATCAAACTTCCAAACAGTCGTATACGAAACTCTGGGCCGCCTTCAAGTACTCGTCGCGCGTCTTGGCGTCCTTGCCACCGTGGGTACCCAAGAGCGTGTCCACGTAATGAATGACACACAGAACGTGGGTAAACGCAAGATCGTTAGCTGTTGGCGTAGACCGCGGCGCCGTCCGACACGAGCGTGCTTCCTGCCTTGGCAAGGCGCATGCTCTCAAACCACCGACGCAAACTTCACAGTTCTCGGACGAGGCTAAAAACATGGCAACAATAGTCGCCTTGCCCAAACCGTCGACGCCCGTCACTAAGGCCATGGTCATGTTGTACATGTGTACCTTGAAGGTACCATCCATCTTGACGAGATCCTTGTACGTCTGTCCGTAGGCCTTCATGAGTGCGGGCTGGTAGGTGACAGTGTCAATGCGCATGGTGTCGTCCACCGTGTATCCAAGACCCCACCGGTATCCTTCTCGCGCTTGCCGAGCTCCGGCAGCTTGGTCGTAGCATCAGGATCGCCGCCAAATATCTCCTTCCTCGCCGTGGACTTGATTCGTTGCAGCAAGGCGCCGTCGTACGTGCGCGTGGGCCAGAGACGGAACAGTATGGCGCCAACCTCGACGGCGCCAAGAGTAGCAAGCAGCAACGCCGTGATATCCGCCTCGTCCTACGTCAATTCGAACGCAGAGCGTACAAGTAGCATGCTGTCGATCTCAGGCAGCTTGCTAGTGCACCAGGCCGAGTGCGTCAATGTTGACTCCTCTTTCTCGCCCTTCACACGGGACTTCTTCGTGGCATTGTCGTACGTGTACAGAGCAAAGAACGAGCACTTGACATGAGTGCCTTCCCGGCGGCTGCCGACAGTGCGGTTGCAACATCGCTCTCCGCGCGGCGTTGGATGGAGAGGATTGGTACCCATACGTATGCCGCCACCCGTGGCCCGCAACGCGTCTCCATATCTTCGATGTGTTCCCACCTCTGGGACGTGTCGAAACACGACGCATTGACGACGCGCTCGTCACACCCGTCGGCTGCCGCGAGGTATTCTTCGGGGCCGACATCGCCCCCGATCGAGCAAATGCCATGGGGACCAGCGTAACGCGCTTGAGGATCGGGAAGTTGGGCTGGTGTAGGTGGATGGGCACGCCACAGAGCACGAGAACCGACTCGAGTAGGGGCACAAGGAGGATCGATGGGTGGTGCAAATTCGCAGCAAAACTAGTCCATCATGCTGTCGACATCGGGTATGTTGTATTGGCGAGGACCCATTGCAAGTCCATTCATACCAAACGTTTCCGACGCTGCCATTTCGACAATATCGTGTTCAACGCGCAGTGTGCCCTCCTGATATCGTCCTCCTACCTGGACATCCCTCTCACATGTCAAGCTTGACTCACTCGAACCTCTTCCATTGCCAACGAAGGCCCACGACACGGTTCAGGTACTGGGTACTGGACCCAACCGTACTTGATGGTGTCGAACTTAATTTGTTCCGTCGCCTGTGTCCTGAAAACACACATCCACTGCCCTACACGTCCCGCTCACGTTACTCATTTCTTCCGAACTACTACGGTAGTACAGTGGTTTGCAGTTTAACTCGGCCTGTGGGACGATTGTTCCAAGAGGCCAAATCTCGCCAGCCCTGTATCTAATTTTTACATTCAATATATCTCACATTTCTATTGCATAGTTATAGCAGAACGGATAAGCTCTAGGAGGGAAACTCTGCACCGTGGGTTCACATCTCACCGCGGTTTGGTTTTTGCGTGCAAACATCTCGATGATGTATCCGTGCGGATCACAATTATGGACGCAGTACAATTATGGACAGTCAAAGCATACAAATTTGAAGTACTGGTGAAATTGGATGCTGGCCAAATTCATGCAACCAATCACACAGTATCGGTGCAACGAGCAAACAAATCACAGAAGGTCGTGCGTCGTTCAATAGGGTGTCGATTGACGCTCGGGCGGCGCGAAACAACGAATGGATGTGGTCACCATGACCACACAACCTCGACTGATTTTGCGTCCGGATAAAGTCCTAAACCTTATTTCGATGGAGTCGTATTAGTGTTTAATCATCATGGCGATCGACGAGCAGTCCACGAAGGATGCCATGCACGCTGTGGCAACGGAAAACTTGGCCATTCGTGCTGCGTGCGTCAAGTACAGAATCAAGTCCCCCACATCGCTTTCCCTTCGCATCCGTGGCATCCTGCCGATCCAGACCAGGGCCGGTGCCAAGCCAAAGTATCTAACACCAGGAATGGAACTTGGTGTCATCGAGTTTGTCTAAGTGTGGCATTTTTCCTCTAGACAAAGCTATTTTTTCCTCTAGACAAAGCTATCGCGTCGACGGGTGTTGTGGGTTTGGCTCCGGGGCAGGGCAAGAAGCCGCACATCGAAGCAGCCGTTGCCAACATTAGGCCATTGTATATTTCAAAGCGCCTTGAGAACTTTGGGAGTCGAAGGGTGTGGACAAGGAGGCCGTTGCCGTCGCATACCGGTGCATCGACCGGTTTTTGGGAACGTTTGAAGCCAAGGCAATGCCCAAGAAGGGCACGTTCGTGCCTGAGTCTCAAGCCAAGAAACTTGACGGTGGCGGTTTCCTTATCACGCGCGACGACATGCTGGCGCTCGTGGAGAGCCAGGCTTCTGCCCGGCTTAAAAAAGCAGGACACTGAGATCAAGAAACGAGCTCGAGAAAAAAGAAGGCACAAAGATTGGCATTGCACACAGAGAAGCGATCTCGCAAGGAGCGCAACAATGCGTCAAAGCTAGCGTTAGATATTTCTATGAGTGATTTGCTAGCTGGAGGAGTTATTGAAATATAATAACTGTGTCCGGAAAGTTGTTCCCTAATAAGGTTGTGGCTGGGTTGATTTGAAGGGTTGTGGATAACATTGAGTCAATTCTCAACGGAGAACAAATCAACATAGTTTATTCCAAATTAGCTTGTCGAGCGCATTGACTGATGCATTGCCGTTCGTCAGTGCTTCTTGGCACAGTTTGTAAACTGTCAACTCATCGAGATATCATGGAGCTAGAAGGGCTGTGTTTTATATGGGAGTATGTATTCTGCATACAATTTCTAGTTCGTTTTTCTTGTCCACAATTCCGAACACGATTTCAATCCTGGTCGACAAAACATACAATTTGGAAGTACACGTTAGCTGTCCATAATATCGCGCCGCACGGATAGGGTCGAACATTGTGACTGCGCGCCGTACGGCGACGAAACCTCGGAAGAATATAGTGCCCTTGTGCGTTGTAAGGAGTTGGTTGCACATGAAGGGGAGTTTTAAATGCTGGCGCTTCTAGCTTTACCACACTCGGGAGGCGCATAAGAAACAAACTACCTGAGCCGAAGGCTAATCACCTGCAGTACTTTGTGTTCGATTCGTTTTGCCCAGCCACGTTAGACCACTCAATAGCACGGGTTTTCGTTTAAGGCAAACCTACTAGGCACTACATGCCGATAGCCAACGCCGCCGGCAGAAAACGAGCGCCTCTCTCAGATGGCAGCATACCGTCACCACAGACTACAGCTATTTGGGTTACCAAGTCTCATTGAATATATGTCCGTGTAAGGATGGTGTGCACAATTCCACGTTCGGGTTCCTTTTGCTAAAATTGAGAAAATATACCCCTAAACCCTAAGATGTCATATTGTTGCACAATATGACATGTACGGAAAGTCGCGTCACATTTTAAAAGAAGCGCCCTGCTTTGGGGCAGATACACATTTCTTGAACAATATATGTGGGCTTGGAAGTAGCTTTCAAACTTTCTTCATATTTAAAAAGGCGCCAGTATTTAATCAAAAATATCATTGAGGCGGATGGATACTCATATCTGAAACATTGTATATTTCGACGAAACGACATCTATTGTTAATGAATGGCAGGCCATTCGACCGGTGAGTTTAAAACGAAATGTCTCCTCGTAGTGTCTCGGCGGCTGAGCCTTGGCGGGCGATCAAGAAGCTCAAAGGCCACGACGCTCGTGACCGATTCCTATTGACCTTGCCAAAGTTTCGTCAACCCGTGTCAAAAGTATATACTTGTGTGGGAATCCATTCCGAAAAGAGCCAGCTCAATGTGATCAAGCACACAATGCGCAGGGTATACACCAAGTGTCAGTCAGAGCGTCGCAACGCAGTGGCTCGTGCAGCATGTTCTTTCGCCGGCCAACCACCGACTAAGTGCACAGCGATGTACATGATCAAAACGTGTCGCCTTGACAAAACAAGGCTTATTTCCATATCCGGTAGCCATCTGTTCGAGCCGGGTACACCAATGTCACCACGTCGTCAAATAGTAAGGGCTCCAAGGATATACCTAGATACGACATAGTGGCATAGGTAACCAAGCCAATGAAAAAAGTGATGCAACGTGTGGTTGAATCCAATCCTACCACCAAGCCTCTTGCCATGTGGAAGGAGCTCCAGTAAGATGTCTACACAGGTATCTTCAGAGGGGCTCCACTTCCCACCAAGGCCCAGTCAAGAATACATTGTTTCCTATGCAGCGCGTAATTCTCGATTACGCAAGATCAAGGAACGCTCTTGTCGACTTTCTCGACAAAATACAATGAGTCATTGCCTTGATGGCTTTGCACCGCTCGGTCAATACGAGCCATTTGTCTTCGGTCTCGATCGTGATCAACAAACTGGTGAGCTTCAAGTCGGTGATGGCTCGAGCGATCCCTGTCGATTCGGTAGGGAATGCGATCATACTAAAAGCTCATTCATTGTAGCCATTACATCACGAAAGCTTCTTGATGATTACGTCGAAGCAAACCAAGTCAGCGTCACACGACCAATGTTGATGCACATCGACTCGACCCACAGCCTCAACTACGCGAAAATATCCTGTGTTTGTCGTTGGGTACTCGGATGCATCCGGACGCATGAATATTCTTGCCCTGGCCGTGGTCTCACATCAGAAAGCTGCTGATGTGACGTGGCTGTTCAAAAGTCTGAAGCGAGTACTTCTCGAGTACAAGTCGCACACATTGAAGCCTGATTTTGTAATGGGAGACCACGCTAGCTCCCAGTACAATGCAGTTCGAAGTTCTTTCGGACCCGACACGCACTACCTTATGTGCTTTTTTCATGTTCTTCAAGCGGTATACTATCTGAGTGGCGAAATCTTACTAGTTGTAGTGCTATCGCAAACGCGGTTCAATGAAAGAGAACGAGTGGGGGCAAGTCGTATCAGGCATCCACGACATGCACGACACATCAAGTCAAGCCGAGACAAGTTCTGCTTGGCGCAAGGCTCGGCGCAACTGGACCAGCACTCCAGCGTTGCGCATTTTTCGTTCATACTTCAAGAAGCAATGGTTCAGCTCTCGTCGCTTCGCAAAGTGGCAAAGCTACTGTTGGCTGTTGGCCGTGCTTGATCAGGGCAAGGCGAATTCAAAACTGGGATTTAGGAGTTAGAAAGGTTTGGAAATCCTGCACAACTGAGTCTATCCGAACGGCTAGCCGCCAACCAAGTAGCTGGTTGACTAGACACAATCTTTGAGTGTCGACGATACATGATCCGATCGTCGACACAACATGATCCAGCGTATGCACAGCATATGCAACAGCTACCATACTCCAAAAGGTTGCGCGAAAACAAACAGCCCAAACGAGCAGCTCAATGCTCGGTTGAAAGAGGTACAATGCCAGTCAAAACAGTTATTGCCACAAACTGTAGGCGATACCTGACAAGATGGCTCTACTTCCCCGGCTAATCCAAGCACTTGGAGACTTTGTCAAGTACAAAGGAGCCGAAGGCACAGCCTACCACGTTGAGACGCAGGTGAGTGAGCGTCTCAAGCGTCATTACAACAGTCAACGAAACAATGGCCTACTTGGAATCAAACACCTCTAGGGTGATACCTGGCTTGTACGACACAAGGTTTTGCGCATTCGCCAGGGCGTCCGTGGTGCAGGTCAGCGATTCTACACGCAGACGATGAGAGGCAGATCCAGAAGATGGAGCGCAATGGAATTCCAGACCGTGGCTGGGCTGTCGACGTAAGCACGCGCGAGTGCGAATGCTGATACTTTCTTAAAGTGGGCACTTGTATCCACCCCACCGCAGCATGCACGCGTGCTCTCGTATTGCATCCTGGAATGCCGGTTCGCTTGGTACCCAATGCATCCATTCTTACAGGTAGCATGAATCCTCGAAATGGACGGTTTGTGAAATCTTCCCACAGGCCGAGTTAAACTGCAAACCACTGTATTTAGTTCGCGAACTAAAAAATAGTACCGTTTACGTATTGGGGTCCTTGCATTGAACAGCATCGTGCGCGATGGATCCCGCAGTAACGAAAAACATCAATTTCGGGACGCTCAATCAGTTGTGGGACGATTTTTCGTGGAATTTGATTGGGTAGATTTCGCTCAAATTCTCATGAAAAGTCGGCGCAAAACCGTTCACTGCAACTCAAGAATAGACACTGCTGGACCTCTCGATTTCGTCTCATAGGTTCAGCCTTTGCTTGTTACGCGACCACCAGTCAATTCATAATCTGCCTGGCTTCGAACCCTGCTCTTTGCGGCATTGCATCTTTTGCAGTATGGGACACACTGATGAGATCATCAAGGGGAATTGACCAAGAAACCGTTGGTACAAACTATTTGTGACGCAGGCAATGTCGAGAACTACGCAGACGAGGTGGGCCTTGTCGCATTTCTCGGTGCGGCCGACGGGAAAGTCAACCATTTGTTTGATGACTACCCACGAGTAGAGGTCGTCCTTTAAGCAGTTGACAGTACCGGGCGTCGACTGGGGTATGCCGCCGTTCGTGCGGATCGTCGCATACCGTGCAAGTGTTGACTTGGGAACACCCGTCATGACCATAATCGTATCGTACTTGACACCGCTCTGGCGGACCATCGTAGCCTTAGCCCATACCAGCCGCGTAGCGCGAGTCGTTTCCGGTCGAGAAACGGGCCAACCTTCGACGCAATGGCCACGCTCTTTGGTACGCTCCAGAAGCTGGTTATTTAACTCAAGCTCGACGCGACTAGAATATTCAAACTGAATGAGAGCCCGTTCCTCTCCAGAAGCAAGTACAAAACCGTGGTCGCCCTCCGAGGGTCGCACAACGTCTGGATCACAAAGCCGCCCTGCTCCGTGTGTATCGCGTACGCTGCGGTGCTCTCAGTTCAATTTTCCCAGCAAAGGTTGCCCGTCAGTGCGGCGGGGCTGCTCGTCTCACCTCTAATAATCATCCTCGGCGCGCGCGTTACGGAGGGCAGCGCGCATGCGGCAGGTTTATCAACTGCGAGATCTTTTTTGAGTGACTTGTCATGTTCCACGAGTCGGTTCGGAGTCGGTCACTCGGCTGTTTGTCTTGACCATTAATGGCTACAGATATATACCGCTTTAATTACCATCCGCGTTAATTACCAAAAATCGTCTCAATACTTGAATGCTAATACAAGACTCAATATATATTGCACGAATCATGTGTTGTCGAGGAACACTAACCCAAGGCTGTTGAAGCTCTTCCGTCCACAGGATGTTATTGCTCTCTAGTTGAATCCCACTGGTTGCTTCGTCGTTGTCCAGCAAGGAGATTTCGTGGTCGATAAGCATAACGGCCTCGTCGTTGTCAAATGACAAAATGGCTTCACAGCACTCTGTGGCGCTTCTTGGCACGGAAAACCCGTCGATAACACTGATCTTCGTGTCGATCTTGGCGGAGCTAAGGAGAGCAGCCAATTCATCAATTTCACCAACAGGCTTCCCGTCTCTGTCGACTTCTTGTTGAAGAGTCCCTTGCTGAGGCGCTGGTAAAATCGATGCCTTCGCCCAGCACCGCTTTAACACGTTAGTCGGCACTTCATTCCACGCGGCAACGAGCCAGTCAATGCTGCATGAAAGATTTACTTACTTCTCCCACAGAAAGAACCATATTCATATATAGTATATCGGTGAAAGAACCTGTTTTTTATACTATGTGAAAGAACCATACACTGTTTTCAGGAATAACACTAGCTAGTACGAGTTTCTGAAAATCGTGTTGGTACAGAGGTGTTCGGATAATGAGACGCAATTCACACCCCAAGCGCAACTTGGCATCAATCATGCATTGAATATCGTGGCATGCGTCAATGTGTGTACCCAACTGTAAACAAAATACGCATTGCGGCCTATATTAGAATGATGGCAGCACAAGCTATGATCCTCTAAACCATACAATCGCATGAGATAGAGGGGTCTGTTTGCCTTCTGTACAAACTCAGAGATGTACTTCAACATCACAAGATGAACTGACCCAAGAAGTCTATGACTCAGCCGCTTTCAACAAGACACCCTATTCGTCCCGGATCCGGCAGTAAAGGGTCCTCTTATGTTCCGGATCCGGCTGTAAAGAGTACTTTTATGTGCCGGATCCGGTAGATTAACACGTGACATACAGAATATGGACAATACGCAATATGATGACGAGAGAGCAGCAGCGTGAGCATTTCCTTGCCGAGGCCGAGCGAACACGAGCGCAAGCCCTTGCGCCTGATACGCTCAAGATATACAAATCGGCTCTTCACAGGTTTTCGGCTTTTTGTCTTTCGAATGACTTTCCGGCCCTCAACACGAGCGGTTCTTGGAGCTTCCGTCGATGCTTCAGGCTTACATGGCATCACTGACCGATGGAGCCCACAAGTCAAAAAAGCCTGCTGAGAAGGTCCGTGCTGCCGTTGCGTACTTGTACTCTCAGCCTCATCTTCGCGATGAAGTCGGCGTTGCGGCTTGGGTCGAAAAGCTAGATGGGCACGGCGTTCTGCGTGGGTACGGCAACCCTGCTGCCTCGGTCGAAGTGCGTCGATACATGAGGGGTCTGATCAAGAAGAAGAAAGGAAAATATACTGTACACCGAGCACA
>JNBR01001607.1:0-10046 GCA_002081595.1 Achlya hypogyna | reverse complement strand
GGACATCAATAAATTTATTAGTTTCGTCGTCTCAAGAAACTCGCGGCAATGGACGGGCAAGGAGCAAGTCCAACGCCGTCCCAAAGATCAGGGCAGGCAAGGCGCCTGGGGCTCGGATCGATGGGCGATGAACCGATGGGCCCGACGACGGTCGCTTCGGTCTACGATATGGTTCCAGCAAGCCGACGTGTTGAGCCGTACAACCTACGGTTCCCCGTCCAGCAGTACGACACGCCGACGTACCAAGGTGGCTGGTCAGGCGACCAGCGCCCAGCGCTGATGCCGACGTCGGATTACGCGCCACCGACGCCCATGCAGCTAGCACCGGCATACCCAGGCCGTGCTTTGGGCCTCTGCAGCGTGACGAGCTACGGGCTGCCGTCGCGCGCATCCGGGGCGTATAACCAGCCGATGCTCCCAAGCAGTGGCGGGCGGCTTAGCAACGCTATCCGTCTGAGCCAACAGAACATCTACCAGCAAGTGCACCATCACCACGGTGGGTACTCGCAACAAGCGCTCGACGCAGTGCGACAGGCCCAGCTGGCGGCCGAGCGAGAGCACATGCGGCGCGAACAAGCGGAGCGCGACGCCGCAATGGTTCTGCAACAACGAGACGCGGCCGCGTACGTGGAGCAGCAGCGCATAGCCCATGAGCAGGCTCAACGCGAGCAGATGTTTCAAGAGCATCTGTACAACCAAGGCGCTTCTATGGCAATGTCGGCGACTGCACAGGCCGAGGAGGCCCAGCGGCTGTGGCAGGCATTGCAGCAGCGTGAAGCGGAGGTCAACGCGATGCGTCACGAAATTGACACGCTCCGTAGCGGCAGCGGCCAAAGGCCCAAGCCGCGTGTCGACGTCGAGGCGGCTTCCAAGACCGATGTTGAGGCCATGGAGACGGACGAGCCGATGGATCTGCAGCAAGTCTCGGACAACTCGTCCTTTGAAGCAGCTGAAGGAAGCGTCGCATTGGGCGTGCCTCTTGAGGAGAAGGAGGCGGACAACGAGGCCAAGACGATGGCGCTCGATCAACCCACGAGGCAGCACGCGCAGTTGCCCCATGGCAATGCGCCGCCCCTGCCGCCACCAACGCGTTTTTCGCTTCAGCCTTCAGCGGCAACTGCCCCCCTCGGCTTCTGCAGCAACATGGCTGGTCCCGAACGGCCTATCTACGACGGCCACATGGGCGACGATCGCCGCAAGTTTGCCGAGGAGTTCGAGCTCTACCTGCAGAACTGCCAGCGTGCGAGTCAGGCGCTTGGCTACCCGATCGTCCCGGCCAGCATCAGCGCGTGCGTCACAGCCAATGCGGCGCGCCGTGTGGCCATGCTCGTCTTCGATGGCGACGACACCAGGGTGCTGACCGACGACGAGTGGACGGAGTACTTTGAAGAGGCCCTGGACTATCGCAGCGAGGATTTCCAGATGCTGGAGGAGGCGATCAAGACCAGAGTGATCATGGACGAGAAGCTCACCCATCACGCTGACCGCTACGACGACTGGACGCTCAAGTACTTTGACGTCCTACGCCTCTGTCGCATGTTCTACGCTCACATGGCCTTTTCCAAGAATATTGTCGAGGCCTTGATTCCGGGGCTCCGCCCGAAGGCGTTTCGAGATACGATTCGGCATCAGTTGAAGGGCAACTTCAAGCACCTGCGGTCCAACGCCCAGCTATTTCTGAAGCAAATCCAGACCGAGTTGGGCATGGCCATGCGCTACCGCGAGAACCCGTCGAAGGACCAGTTGGCGCAGAGGCTCCAGCAATTGGGTTTCGATGCGAAGCCCAATGGCGGCGATAGCACTGGAGTTGGCGAGCGCAACCGCACCAATCGCTTCAAGAAGCGCGAGAAGATGCGCGCGCTCAAGGCGCCTGAGACTGCCGTCCCCGACGCCGCTCCTGACCCGGCCAAGCAGTTTAAGCTGGAGGCGCAGTGCTGGGGGTGCAAGCGCAAGGGCCACCTGTTGCACGACTGCAAGTCCACGCCCGATGAGAAGAAGGCGGCCATCCGCAAGGAGACGCAGGCGCGCTGGGCAGAGGCGGACGCCAAGAGGAAGGGCCAGCAGAAGCAGCTCAAGTTGGACCCGGCCAAGCAGAGCCAGTGCGTGGTGACCTTCGTCGGCGCTAAGAAGCTCAAGCCCGTGCAAGCCTTGCTTGACTCGGGCGCCAACGCGGCAGCGGTGATCTCAGGCGGGCTCGTGGCCTACCTCGAGCAGTTTGCGACCTTCAACCTCTCCCTGGTGACGCTCGAAGACCCCGTTGTCATGCAAGGCTTTGGGCAAGTGGATGTGGCGCTCAAACGTCACGTGCTCATCCCCGAGATTCGGTTGGCGGCGGGCGGTGGGACGCTGGCGTTACTCAACGTTAACGCCTGGGTCGACGACACGGACCAGGGCGCCAACCTAACGTTGGGTCGCCCGGTGATGCAACGGCTCGGCTATGACGTTCGTGACTTGTTGAAGCGCGCGTGCGAGAAGCAGTCGACGTGGGACATGCAGGCGCTGGTGGTGACTCACGCCGCCGACGGCACGTCAATTGAGCAAGTCTGCCGTCTATGGGCCCCGCCACGACCTAGAGTCGACGACGAGGCCGAGATCGAGGACCTGCTGCCGGATGACGAGACGCCGGTGCAGACACTCGAGGACCTGACCAAGGAGGTTAAGCGCGTCCTCCGGCTCAAGGTCGAAGAGGCGCGTGCAAACGGCATGTCGGCCAACGGCGCTGCCTCCCTCGAGGCCCTCCTATTGGAGGTCGCTGACATCTTTCGCGTCGGTTTTGTCGCGGGTGACGAGCCCGTCAAGCGCCCGCCGCTCAAGGTGCGCCTCAAGCCCGGCGCGGTGCCCGTGAAGTGCTCGGCTCGCCGCTACAACCCGGCAGCCACTAAATACCTCCGCGAACACGTGCGCGAGCTCGAACGATTCGGTCTGGTCTACCGAACGACGACGGCCCGATGGGCGTGCGCCCCACGCATAGTACCGAAGAAAAACGGTGACATGCGCATGACGGTGGACGTGCGCCCCGTCAACGCGGTCACGGAACCCATGCCTTGGCCGATGCCCATCTTGGAGGTGGTGCTCAGCCGACTCGCAGGACAAGTGGTCTTCTTCGTCTGCGATTGGTTCAAGGGCTTTTGGCAGTTGGGGCTTGACAAGGAATCCCAGGAGTTGCTCACGATCATGGTCATCGACAGCATGGTCTCGTCCACGCGCGTACTCATGGGACAGACGGACGCCGTAGCCTACTGGCAACAGACGGCCCAGGAAATCTATGGGGAGAGATACGGCAACGGCCTCGAGGCCTGGTTGGACGACGTCATGGGCAGCGCCAAGTCCGAGCCCGAGCTGCTTGACCTCTTGGCGTTCCTCTTCCACCGCTGTCGCGACTATGGCTTGAAGTTGAACCCGACCAAATGCGAATTCTTCACCACGAAGGTGCTCTGGTGCGGCAAGGTCGTCAGCGCCGACGGCGTGTCCCACGACCCCAAGCGCATCAGTGGCCTCGTCGAGCTCGAGGCCCCGACGACGGCTCAGCAGCTACAACAATTCGTATGTGCCCTCAATTGGATGAGGCAGTCGATACCCAACTACAACGAGCTGGTGGCACCCCTGATGCAGCTGCTCGACGCCGCCTGTCTTGCGGCTGGCTCCCGGAAGAAGATCAAGCTCGCGAAGGTGCGGCTCGACGGCGTGGGCTGGAACTCGGACCACGTCCGCTGCTTCGACGCCTGCAAAGACGCGCTCATGACGATGGTGACGCTCGCCCACCCCTCAGAGGACAAGGCGTTCTGCCTGTACACGGACGCAAGCCATATGTTCTACGGCGCCGTGCTCACGCAGATCCCCGAGGAAGACATGGAGAAGCCCCTCGAGGACCAGAGGCACGAGCCGTTGGCGTTCGTGAGCGGCACATTCAAGGATGCGATGCTCCGTTGGAGCACGACGGAGAAGGAGGCGTGGGTCATTGTCGTCTGCTGCAAGCGGTTGGATTATCTGCTGCAGCGGCCTGGTGGTTTCACGATTTACACCGACCATCGCAACTTGGCGTTCATCATGAACCCCGAGCCAGATCTCAACATCCCGAGATACGTGGCGGACAAGCTCATCCGCTGGACGGTCATCCTCTCGGCCTTCAAGTACAAGATATACCACGTCCCGGGGGAAGAGAACTGCTGGGGTGACCTGCTCAGCAGGTGGGGGAACCGGGGCGCCGCGGTGGAAGCGGTGGCCGCGGTCTGGCCGTGCGACAGCGACAAGGACGACAGGCAGCCCACTTTGCGTTCGAAGAAGCTCGTGCAGCTGCCACTCGTGGTCGAGTCACCACTCGACCCAGGCTTCCTCTGGCCCACCAAGCAGACCATCAAGGAGGTGCAGCACGCGGCCACCAAAGAGATGGTGCGCATGCACCGTCATCTGGACTTCGACGACGACGGCGTCGGGCATCTCAAAGGGCCTATCTGGATCCCAAGCGCCGCCGTCGAGTTGCAGCTCACGTTGCTTGTGATTGCACACGCCGGCGCAATGGGCCACCGCGGGTCCGAGGCAACAAAAACAGCGCTCATGAGTCACTTCACGTGGAGCGGCATCGTCGGCGATGTAAGGCTCTTCTGCTCCAAGTGCCTCCAGTGCCTCTCCACGGGCCCAGCGACGGTGCCCCGACCGATTGGTGAGACCGTCCACGCCGTGGAGCCAAACGCGCTTATTCATGCCGACTTTTTGGCGATGCCGGGTGGCTATATCCACGTGATTGTGGATGACGCCAGCCGGCTTTGCCAACTGACGGTGCACGACGGATGCAAGGCAACAGACGCGGTAGAGGCTTTCCAACAATGGTTCGCCGTCTTTGGTATCGTGCAGTCCTGGATCTCGGACCAGGGACCGCACTTCAAGAATCAGGTTGTTGAGTCGCTCCGCCGGCTCTACGGCAGTAAGCACAGCTTCACGCCAGCCCATTGTCCCTGGGTGAACGGGACAGTCGAAGTCATGATGCGTACGATTCAAAAGACATTCAAGACGATGCTGGTCGAGACCAAGCTCCCGCAGACCGAGTGGCGCGCGCTCACGCCCGTGGTGCAGCATGCACTCAATCACACACCCAGCGCGCGGCTCGGCAACAAGGCGCCCGTCACGGTGATGACGCAGCTGCAGCCGAGCAACGCGCTCAACGCGTTTCTCCACGACGGCAAGATCGAGGAGATCTCCCACGAGACGCTGGACAGCTGGCGCACCAAGCTCTTCGACGAGCTGGCGGCCGCGCGAGACAACCTGCATCGATCAACCAAAGCGTCCGGCGACAAGCGGCGGGCGGCGGAGCGCAACCGACGCAACGCTAAGTCCAACGTTCGAAGCATCCGGCTAGCAGTTGGCGACTACGTTCTCGTGGGACGGGTCACAAGTGCCATTCCGAACAAGCTGCAAGTGCAGTGGCTCGGGCCGCGGCGTATCGTAGAGGCGCTCTCCGACTATGTCTTCCGCGTCGAGGACCTCCGTGACGGATCCGAGTCGGTGCATCACATCTCGCGACTGAAAAGGTTCGCGGCCAAAGACATCAACGTCACGCAGGCGCTCATCGAGCACGTTGCGTACGTCGAGGGCGGCCATCTAGTCGAGGGCTTCGTGGGCTGCAAGTTCAGCCGGGGCCAGTGGATGCTCTGCGTCAAGTGGTACGGGCTCGATACGATCGAGAACACGTGGGAGCCGGTGGAGCACCTCATCGAGGACGTCCCCAAGATGGTCCAGGACTACCTCAAGGCCAACGCCAAGGACAAGCAAGTCGCAAAACTCAAGCAGGAGTTCGACGGGGGCGCCATGCAAGTCACGAGCTAAGCCATGGGGGAAGTGATGTGGTCGGTGCCGATCTGAAGGGTCGATCAGCCCGGCCAAGGATTGATACGTTGATATTAAGGAATGCATGTAGATCCTAGCGGTTAGGATAGAAGAATAGCGATGCTATCTTTAATCCATCAGTTTCTATCTTTCTCTCTTTGGGTCGCACGGGCAAGGAAGCCCATCGGGTCCAAGGACGTGAGATTCCCCACAAGGCGCGGGGAGGACATCAGCGGGGACCTCAAGAGTATCCTCGACTGCACCAAGCCGGCGAGTCTTGGCGAAGACGTAGCTGCGTTTCCGTGGAGGAATAAGATCGAGTCAATGCTGGCAATCGCCGAGGGCCTCGTGTACTTGCACTCGCTCGACATCATTCACCGAGACCTCAAGTCGCGCAACGTTCTGCTGGACTCGACTAAGGTTCGTTGCCTCATCATCCGTTACAACTCACATCATAATGCTGCAGGGAACGAAGCTTACAGACTTCGGTGTCTCGCGCGAAATCTCGACGGCGACCATGACGGTGGGCGTCGGCACCTACCGCTGGATGGTATGTGTGAGTCTCACAGTAAATCTGATGTGGGGACGTAGGCGCCCGAGATTCTCCAGGACAGCAACTATACGACAGCGGTGGATGTATATTCGTTCGGTGTACTCCTGTCGGAGCTCGCTACGCATGAAACGCCGTACTACAACCTTCGCAACGAAAAGGGTGCGTAGTTGCTACGGGTTGCGATATTATTCGAGTCACGACGACAACAGGCGAGCCACTCGCAGACACGGCGATCATAAGTCGAGTCATTCAAGGCACCGTGCAGCCGGTGATTCCTCCCGAGTCGTGTCCAGCATGGGTGCGCACGTTGGCGTTGGCGTGCATGACGTGGGCGTCAGACTTTCGGCCCACCGCCGTTCAAGTGGCGTACACAATATCGCAGCACATGCAGCAGCCGTTGTAGCTCCTCTAAGCCAATTCCGATACAGAACGATATGCGTACGTGTCAAATTGGGCAGAACCTCGTCAGTTGGCAACGGAGGTCTTGTTCCAGTGACGGGGACATTCGAGTGTAATCATCATCGCTGTTGTGCAGGCGCTCAAGATGATCTTCACCTGCGCTGCGCTGATTACGGTTGAGACGTTATTGGTTGTGTGTGTAGTAGGACACTGATCATCTTGATTTTGTAGCCGAGTCTCAGGTAATTTGGAACAGCGTGAAGTTTGCCTGTTGAGACGGATGAGGCTTGGTGTTTTACGTGTCTAGTGTCTAATGGCTTGGTAGGAGTTCTAATGGTCAAGTGACGAGCACTTGCATTGGTGGCGACCCATTGATTAGTATGCCGCAATATTCCCGTCGATCATGGTAGCTGGCTGGCTGGTGCGTGTACAATGAATCACAATCGAACATGGTCTATGAGCCGGAGCCACTTCTGTAAGCCAGTCGCGGGTACAGCGAGAAGACGGTCGCAAATACCCGCACAATGCTCATGAGAGCAAGTGACGCGAACCACAATATTAAGCTATTAGCGACACACAAGTATCGTCAACGACGAAGTGGACGAGCTTTTAGAGAGTTAGAGCCTACGTATGATGTGGGTCATGGAACGAAGGTACAAGCACATGTACCATTCGAATTCATCTCCCTGACCCTCATGTGTCCTGGATCCTCCCCCGGATACGAACCAACAAACGTATTTCGGGCACCGAGAAGGATAATGGCGCTGCAGTGGTTTTCGCCCATTGAGGACGGTGTGCAGTGAGGCTTCTAAGCGATTGCACGCATGCATTAGCCTCAATGAACTTCGAGCTCCTTTGGCCATCCATGGAAGAAGTCGATTCCACTACCCGCTTAATGCTTTTACATAAAACTGATATCCGGGATTCAAATGTTTGACCTTGCCGTATCATTTGCCTCAGGACTGCCCCGCGAGTTGCAGTCGTCGAGCGACCACATCGTGGCCATTTTGATGTGCAATCTGTAATGGAGTTGTGCCTTCCTACACCGCGTCATTATCAGCCGGAACGCCGCAAAAGCATACGACACTGGCTTGGTTGGCATCAGCACCAGCGGCGAGAAGTCGTTCGACTATTGCATCGTGGCCACACTGGCACGCGTAGTACAAAGGGGTAACCCCATCCTACAATTTAGTTTTCAGAGCTATACGATGCGAGAGCAAATCGTACAGGTTTTTGTGCGTTGACATCGGCATTGGCCGCCAACAGTAGCCCAACGATTGTCTCGTGGCCTTTGTAGCTCGCAGCATGTAATGGCGTCCCTCCGTCCTATGCAACATCAGCACCCAAGTATGTACATCAAGGACACAAACATTTCCAGCTTGGTTGATGTCGGCACCACCATCGAGAAGACTTTGAACCACATTGTGGTGTCCGTAATAGCTTGCGTTATACAGTGGTGCCCATCCACCTTAAGCATGTTAGCTACACCCAGAGGCATACGAAGTAAGTGTACTGTTTTGGGTTCATTGATGCTGGCCCTGGCGTCTAAAAGACGGCGGACGACGCTGTCGTGACCGTTCTGACTTGCAATACAGAGTGGTGTCGTGCCATTCTAATAGATATCAGTACCCTAGATCTTTTTGCCCGACTCACATCGATGGATTGGTTGACATCGGCACCCGACGCAAAAAGGAGTTCAACGAATGCGTGGTGGCCACGCTGGCTTGCATTATATAGTGGTGTTGCGTTGTCCTATACATCATGAGCTTGAGGCATTTCGTGAACGTACGAGTTACCCCATGTTGATGCTGGCTCCGGCTGCCAAAAGTAGCCCAACAATTGCCTCGTGGCCTTTGTAACATGCAGCATGCAGCGATGTTGCTCCATCCTAGTCGATAGAATCGGCGTGAAGGGAGAACGAGAGACAGCACGTACGTTGGCAGATAGATCAATGTCAGCACCGGCTTGCAGAAGCTTTTCGACGATTGCATAATGACCGTAGTAGCTCGCATTATACAGCGGCGTCCAGCCATCCTGTGTAGATAAGATCCCGAGGCAGCTAGATGCAAAGATGTACCTTGCTGCACTGATCAACGCTGGCGTCAGCATTTAAAAGATACTCCACGGTGCTGTAGTTTCCACACTGGCTTGCTATGTAGAGCGGTGTCGAACCAATCTAAGAGTGGACGTGTGCATCTCAACACCGTTGAATGGTATACGTTTTCGGGCAGGTTCACGTTGGCTCCTGCTGCGATGAGTCGTTGAACTACGGCATCGTGGCCCTTTTTGCATGCGAAGTAAAGTGGTGTAGCCCCGCCCTATTCGCTATTAATACTCTGTGGCGTGTTGCAATTGAAGCATACTCGTTTGTCATTGTTGATCATGGCACCCACAGCCAGCAGGAGGCCAACAATGGTGTCATGACCTTGAGAGCTCGCGGCATGTAGCGGCGTCGCTCCGTCCTAGACAATTTGATCACAGCTACCTGAAGTCCGGAGGACCTCAGTACGTCAGCAGCTAGTTGAAGGTCGGCACCAGCATCCACGAGATACTGAACAACCTTGACATGACCGTAGTAGCTCGCCAAGTATAATGGCGTCATTTCGCCATCCTGGCCGTATTGTCTTCGTGGCAGTACTTGACACTTAAGGTACCTCGCTGCTTTGATTGATAGCGGCGCCGGCATCCACCAGACATCGGACGATACGTTCGTAGCCTTTCTTACTTGAAATGCACAGCGCTGTCATTCCGTCCTACACGACAAGAAAAGCTATTGGCACTTACGCCTGGCAGTGCATACCTCGCTGCTTCCGTTAACATTGACGTTGTGCCTCAGCAGGTGAGTGATTTCGTCCACGTCATCCTCTCGAGCTGCGCGGATCAGACGTTCTCCGCCGTCCTACGCCAGCGCCTTCAGAACCGACAGTCAAGTACCGACCCACGTGCGACCCGCAGTCCATTTTGCCAAATGGAGAGTCCAACGAGACATTAGAGCAATTTCGCTATCACTTCAAATGCAAAATGTGTCATGAAAATGACTTGTGACTTGTCACATGGTGGATCGAATCGATTGGCGGCCGAAGAAAATTTTCTGTGCGGTTGCCACACCAAACATTTTCTAGGGTACGTGTGTCTACAGTGGGGGTAGAAAAATAAGGCCGCAAACCTAACCCCCCAACCTGACCTCACTTATATTTTAATTTGAAAGAGGTATTCGACTGTGCAGTTGCTCTCGATGATTGGTTAAAATAATATTGACGCAAATGGACTAGCC
>JNBR01001604.1:0-37621 GCA_002081595.1 Achlya hypogyna | reverse complement strand
AGACGCCGTGCGCGACCACAGCGAGTCCCGCGACGCCTGGTGTGACGACGTCTCGCCCGACGCCGACGACGACCTCTGCTCCTACGCCGATAACAACCGCTGCTCCTACGCCGACGACGACCTCGGCTCCTACGCCGACGACGACCTCGGCTCCGACACCGAAGACGACCACCGCCAATCCTGGAACTCCGATGCCTGGTTGCACGAATGTCAGCGTTGTCGGAGATGCTACTTATTGCATTGTTGGTCGCCCGTGCGCCGGCGGTGGCCTGTTGCCCTCTGGTCTCGCGTGCCCCAAAGCCGGTGATTTTGCCGTCGCCGACTGCCTAAAGAGTTTAAAGAGCTACGTCGATGTCGGCAAATGTGTCGCTCCAGTTGACGCTGCCTGCGAGAAGATTCCGTCGGGCGTTTGGGGCTGTGTGTTCCCTACAGTCTTGGTGCCCACTCCGGCCCCATCGGTTCCGCTGCCGTACCCTGTGCCGACGCCTGCGAAATCGGTTCCGTCGCCGACGCCCGCAGCCACAGTGTACAACCGTTCCTAAGCATGTTTTGTAGCTAAATACATTTGTGTGTACATACTAAAGGTGCTGACGACGAGTGTACTATAATGCACTAACGGGTGGAGGAGTGCTGGTGTCGACGGTGGTGACGCATGATCAGCAACTCGGGCGGCATCCACGTCTCGTTGCCCGCACTTCCGAGGCTTGGCGCTTCTCAACGCCAGCCCCAGTCGTCGCAACACGAACCTCCGCAGAAGCGATGAGCATTCAATGGAGGCGCTGCCGCAAGCGACGCCCTCAGAGCTTGTGGCTTAAGAAACGAAATGAGGGGTGGCCCTAAGTAGCGCGCACCGGTGGTCTACTTCCCGGTGAGAACGGCGCCGATCGTCGTGAAGGCGTCGGGACGAAACGCAAATAACGAGCGGGGTATCTCACGTGGAGTTCAGACAAGTGCAACGAAGCGGTACAGTCGCTCACGTGCGCTGGTGCGGCGTCCACTGATAGCGGGAGCGCCTTCGACCGCGGCGTCGAAGGCGAGCAGCGCAGTGTATTACGCAGCGCGCATTCGAGTGCTGACTGATGAAACGTTGAAACGGATGCTATTTTCTATTTCCCGAGTTGGAGCAACGATGGACCTGGCGCTCGACGTCGAGGGGGCGCAAGTGACGGCGGCGACGTCTTTCGACTGCAAGTTCCCTCCGTCCAATGTCCTCGATGGGTACCGCCGCTGTCGTGCATGCCGGCCTCATGATGGTCTCGCAGGGAAACATCGACCAAATGGACCACCACGGGCATGTATCCTCAGGAAATTGTGATCCAGCTTGCAACTGCCTCGGTCATTTCGCGCATCAAGACATGGACTACCAACGGTACGCCATAAAGCTACCCTGCTTGAGGTGACCGGCTAACGTAGCCAAGCACATGGTCGTGGAGGTATGTACCGGTCCAACGCCCACGAAGTGGGACAAGGTCGTTGACGCTCGTACGAGACGACGTGGTCAAGCACGGAATGGAATCACTCGTCATGTAGAAATTAGCGAGAACGACGGCAACTTGCAGATCGAAACGCAGTCGGTCTCGCGCGAAGACGCGTCGTTCGTCAAATTCAAGATCCTCTCAGGCTACAACGACTTCATCTCGGTCCACCGCGTTAGTGTCGAAGGCAAGGGGCCGCGAAAATAGCCTCCTAATGCATCGTTCTTGATACCCCGCATCAGCTCCTTCCTTGCCCCCGCGTCGGCTGTCCGTGCAGTGGACGACATAGTCGGCCGTGACAACAGCATTTTCCATCAGGGGTAGTGCTTCTCGCGGAAGGGTATGGCTCCATCGCCATGCTATCCATTGAGCGTACATGCACTCCAAACTCTCTCATGCGCCTGCCGCGACGGCCATCGCTTCCTTCCTTCGTGACTTGCTCCGCGCGGCGAGTCCAAAATGAGCCGCCAGAAGTCCTACTTAGGTTTCCGCAAAGCTTCCGGTAGGATATTTAAGCTTTGTGTTTGTATATAATACTGTGAGCAAGGTTAAAGAAGATCCTAAGTTTTGTGGACCCCATATACAAATCGGCGGATCGCGGAAGGAAGATGGGCCTCGAGAGTACGATGATCGTCGTGGATACGTCCGAATGGATGCGGAACGGCGACTACGTTCCGTCGCGCATCGAAGCTCAGGGCGACGCTGTGAACTTGCTCGTGACCTTTAAGACGAACGCCAACCCCGAAAGCACCGTGGGCATCCTTGCTATGAGCTCCACGGTAAACGTGCACAGCAAGACGGTCTCGCTTCTTGCGAGCCCCACTGACAACGTCGGCAAGCTGCTCCATGTCGTGCACGAGATTACACCGGACACCATTGGCGGCACTGTGCAGTTCTCGGAGGCGATCCAAGTTGCACAGCTTGCCCTGAAGCACCGCCGCAACAAGAAGGGCAGCGCGCGTATTGTGGTCTTCCTTGGCTCGCCCATTGACGAGGACGACAAGGCACTGATCAAGATCGGCAAGCTGTGCAAGAAGAACAACATTGGCGTCGACGTGGTCTCGATGGGTGATGTCGAACGCAACGCGACTAAGCTCCAGGCTTTCGTCGATGCCGCCAACAGCAACCAAAACAGGTGTGTGTCGTCGCATATCGACAACGTTGACTTGCGACGACATGTAGTCACTTGATCACGGTGCCCCCGGGTGTCTTGCCCTCCGATATCCTTGTCTCGTCGCCCATTTTCCACGGCGATGGTGACAGCGGCATGGGCGCGGGCATGGGTGGCGGGTCGAGCGCCAACGACTTTGCCGAGTACGGTGGCGTGGACCCGAACATGGACCCGGACCTTGCCCTGGTACCTCATGCAGCCATGTCCCCTCCGTTCTTATGCTGCCTTAGGCTCTTCGTGTTTCCATGGAAGAAGAGCGCGCACGTCAAGAAGCTGCGGCCAAGCGCGCCGCAGAGGAATCTGCGAAGAGTGAGCCGCTTCCACCCATCGCCGAGGCGTCACCCGCTGTCGCGGAGCCCAAGGTCGAGCCCGCCGCCCCCGCGCCTCCCGCCCCGGTGCCTACGACGTCCTTTGCGACGCCCATCAAGCAGGTCGGTCCTCGTCTTCGGCCCCGCGCCTACGCTTCACCGTAGGAAGTCCCGCCGACAGAGACACCCAAGGCGCCAGTGAAGGAGCCCGTGGCCGCGCCTGCGCCGGCACCGGCCTCAACGATGCCGTTCATGGACCCGAGCTTTGTCAACTCGCTCCTGTCGGGTCTGCCGGGCGTCGACCCGAACGACCCCAAGATCCAGGCGGCCATGAAGCAGATCACGCAGAAGGACGACGAGAAGAAGGACGACAAGGACAAGAAGGAGTAAGCTTCAATGCACCTCGTCTTCATGTGGCTCCGTTCGCCACCTCTCGCGCGTAGCGCTCGGGCAGGGACGCTGGGTACGGGATGCTGGAGCCCCGGCGCCGTGGCGCGGGCTTGGCCGCCGCCACCGCCACCGCCGACGAGGCCTTGACGGCCTTGGTGTGAAGTTTGTCCTGGGATTTGGTCTGGGAAGCGGGCCTCGCTAGCACTTTTCTCTACGCTGGACGGTCGACCGCGCGATGAGGAGCGTCCCCGCACCTGGAGCTGCACGTGCTGCTGCTGCGTGAGCTTGGCGAGCTTGGCGTTGTCTTGCGTCAGGCGGGTGACTTGGGCGCGGAGCTCTTGAACCGCGAGCTTGGTCGCCGCATGCTGGGCGTCCCGGGCCTCGCACACGCGGTGTAGCCGGTCGACTTCTTTGCGCAGCCCATGCACCTGGCTGCACGTGGCCTCGAGCGCGGAGCAGGATTCCTTGAGGGCCCGGAGCTTGGCCTGGTGTTTCTCAAAGCGCTTGGTTCGCTACGCGCGCGTCAAGGCGCCGCGACAGACGAGACGCTCACGCTTTGATGCTCGAAGACGATGTGCATGAAGACTTGCTGTAGGACGGTCTCGGGCAGAGAGGCAATCACGGATGCTATTAAGGTGAGTCCTGGGCCGGAGTAATGGGCGGCACCTTGGTGAGCGGGCTGCGTAAAGAGGCCGTTGAAGCACGTGATATGGAGATTGCCCAGAATGCGTTGCGTGCATCTACTTGAACTGATGAGTCATCTCGGGATGCACGCGAAGAGCGAACAGGGCCTGAAGACTTGGGATCGTTTTGGAGGGCGGCTTTGGCGGACCAGCGGCTTCCGGTGTCGGTGGCACGTACAGTGCCCGACAACGCTTTACATGAATGGGCAGCGACGCAGAGCCAAACTGCTCCTCGCAGTATGGACAAGGCGACAACACGAGGCGTCCTCGCGGGCCATCCGACTCGGGTGCCAAGTCAATCGTCCACATGATCTTTGCGTCAATGCCCAATGCACCTCGAAGGATAAAAACACGCAATTCGGCGACGTGTTGAGATATCTTTGTCCACCGAACGCATTGCTTGGTGCCTTATATTCGTATGAGCGGACGTGTGTCTTTGGGTTCTGGCTCTTCAGGCAACCAAGGACCCTGATCGCAGCTTTCGCACCGCTTTTCCCGAAGGAGGGTCACGAAAACTGCGTTTGAATAGCCGTAGTGAACTACAAGTTGATGACGATTATCCGGAATTTGTATCGGAGTCGTACGAGATCCGGATGCCGAACGTTCGAAACTCGCCATGTCCTTCCAAGATTGAACATTTGCGCATTGGCATGATGGCGTTGTCGGCGCGTGGCCGTTGCATCATGCGCCTCCTCGCCGTGCAACTCATGACGTTCTGCCTCGTGCTCTCTGTGTGGGACTTCCAGGAGACGGGTACACCGCCCATGGCCTTCATGCACGAGTCCTTGGGCAAGTGGCACAGCGTCGTTGTTCCTAGTACGCAACTCGCTCCACGCATCACGCCTGCACCTCCCGCATGTAGGCGACATTCTCGAAAGCAACGCGTCAAGCGCCAACCCGCACAACCGCGGTGTGGTTGTCGTCATTCACCAGGAAAACTTCGCTGCGGCACTGTCGCTCGTGCGGGAGCTGGCGTGTCTCGGCGCGGACTTGCCCGTGGAGTTGCACCACTGCGGCGCCCCCGAGTTCCCGCCAGACCTCGCTGTGGCGCTGAAGCACCCGGCCCTCGCCCACGCACGCCTCGTCGACGCCTGCGAGCTCGCTACGGCACGTGGCCTGCCCCACCCGGGTCTCTACTCCAAGGCGGCACGGGCGTGGCTCATGCCACTGGCCGTGCTCGTGTCGGAGTTTGACCATGTCATGGTGCTTGACGCCCACGCACTAGTGCTGCGCGACCCCACGCCCATGTGGACGCATCCCGGCTATGAGACGACAGGTGCGAGCGGCGACGTCGGGTCGCCCTGACCCCGTCTAGGCTCATTCTTCTTTCGCCAGCGCGACTTGGTGCCCGCGGACTTGTCCAAGAGCCGTTTCACGCACCTGCTGCGCAAATACTCGGATCTGTACGTCCGCGACCGCTCCATTCTCGCCTCAAGCCTCGGACTGTCGGCCAACTTCTCGGCGGCGCTAAACGGGTCCTCCCAGTCGCTGCGACTCGTGGACCCGGCCTTCTTCCTCATGCACAAGACCAGGGTGCGTGCCTCGCTCGCCAGAGGCTTACGCGATCGGTAGCACGGAGACCGACTGCCAGCGCGCCTCAAGCAGTTGCTGATGCACGTGCGCACGGACAGCGCCTTTGACTGGCGTTCGTCGCACTCTCGCCGCGGAGGGGCTCAGCGTGTGCTAGTGACACCGCCCGACTGCGTGTTTTTCCTCTTCGAGCTGCTGCACCAGCCGACGCACCTCGCTGCGCTCGGCGCCAGTACGCTCGACGCAGCGCGCGACGTACAGCTGCACCCGACGGTCTTCTGCGGCCCCGTGGCGCAGTACTTGTTGGGGTAGGCGCCGGCTCGGAGCCGACTCGGCAGCGCTGCGTAGGAACGCAAGCCAGGACCTCTTGTATGTGCACGGCGCCACGCTGCTCGATCCGCAACCGAAGGGCTTCAGTGAGCAGCACTACAGCTACATGGGCTACAACGACGTCCCGAGCTACGTGACGACTCCGCGGCCGCCACAGCCCATCAAGCAGCTTCCCGAGTTCCCAACGTGCGATGCCGGCGTGCAGCAGTTTGAGCCGCTGTCGGCGTCGTTTTACATGGCTCTCGCTCGCCGACGGGCGCACTACCACGCTCTCGCTCTTGGCACGTACCACGGCCTTGCCACTTGCTCGTAAACAAAACACGCACCCTCCTTCGCATTGCAGACATCCCATGCACCAAACACTAAGCCGTTAAAGAGTCCAGCGTGGGGCAGTGGAGATTGCCCCCTGTCGCGCTAAGGGGAGGCCATCCGCAGTAGGCACCTTGCCATGCCCTGTCGGCTCATCGAGTGAGAGCTACGACCACTTTCCAGGGTGCAATTTCGTTCCGTCGCCAGCTCCACAGGAGATTTCTCTACGGCATTCGCCTTGGGGCAGACTTCCTGACGGGACGTCCATGCGTGTGCCACCAACCATCGAGGGCTCAGGAGGCTCCAATCGCCAGTGGCGAGCAGAAATGGAGCGGACTGGCCTCGTTGGCCTTTACCATATCCGCTGCATTACCAACCCCGACGCTGCGTCGTTCAGCGCGCATTGACCACCCATCGGCGGTGGCTACCCCCATCGCTCCTGCAGTTTCAAAACTTGCGCGATCGACGTCTCCCGCGGCGGCGAAACGCAGGATTGAATGATGGAAACTCAATGCTTCGCCCGACCGAGGCAAGAACCCGGCACGCTGTGATATACAAATTGCCGGGCATCACTTCTCGCTGGCTATTTGGGCGGCCAGGGCAACGTAGTCGACCTCCTTCCGCGCACGCTTGGTGGCGCGCACGGGCACGGCGACAGCTTCCTCGCTAGGTTTGCTGTCATCGGCTGCTGTCTTTGCGTCGAGCGATTTGCGAAAGGCAGCTACGTACGCATGAGCGGCCGGGAAACGACGAACGGCACCTCGTGCTTTCTTCTGCGCCGCCTCGAGGATCAAGCTGTCTTCGCAAGCCATCTCGTGCGCCATCTCAGCGTCGGACCACGGCTCGTCTGAGCGCGCGCCGTCGACAAGGGCGCGAGCGTGCGCGGCAACGCTAGACAAGAAAGGGCCCTGAGGGAGGTCCGTGTGGACGTCGGTGGCACCTGCGGGCGAAGGCAGACGCGACGCGGCCATGGAAGTTGTAGCCGCCCTCTAGCACCGAGACGACGCGGCCGCCACACACGGCGTTGGCCACCTTGACGACGGCCTGCGTAAGCCACTCGTAGTCGTGCTCGAGCAGACCGAGGTAGCCCCAGTTAACGAGTTCGGCCTTGTGGCCATCGAAGCCCGCCGAGAGGAAGATCAGATCGGGCTTGAAGGCCACGACCTGCGGCAGCACCTTGGTGCGAAATACACGCCGCCACTCGTGGCGGGCCTGGTGTCCCTTCTGGTACGGCAGCCCGACGTTCCAGAGCAGCGGGTACTCGTCACGGTCCTCTTCTGGCGGCTCATCGCTGGCGCAATCAGGCGCGTTCGTTGCCCCTGAGCCCGGGTAGAACCACGCTTTGTGAAAGGCGGGGTCAAGCTCGCGTTTTGGGTCCTTCTTGCCGTAGCCGTGCACCGAGCAAAAGAAGACATTGTCCGCGTCCGCGTCGTTGCGCCACGGCTTGTACATGTGCACGGTCTGGGTGCCGCGGCCGTAGGGCGTCTCGAGCTCAAAGGTGCGCGTGCGCGGCTTGAGCTGCTTGAGGCACTCCTCCGTGCCGTTGCCGTGGTGCACGTCGAAGTCGAGGATTGCGATACGGTGGACGCCCGCGTGCTTGAGGTGGCTGCGCGCGTACGCCGCGCCGATGGCCACGTTGTTGAGCAGGCAAAAGCCTTGACTGCCGACGGGGTCGTGCTCGCACACGACTTTGCCCACAGGCCCCGCGTGGTGGCCCGGCGGCCGGACCACGCAGAAAGCGTTGCGGGCCTCGCCGCCCACAACCTTGTCCACCGCCGCGCACACAACGCCGGCCGCGCGCACGGCGGCTTCGTACGAGCGCCGCGACATCGCCGTGTCGGGGTCGATGCAGCACTGCGCGAGCTCCTCGGGGGCCTACGCACGGGTGAGCGTAATCGCAGAGAGGCGCGCACCAGCGGCGGGATCTCGGCGCACATGCGCTTGAGCTTCTCGACGTACGCGACCTCGTGCACGCGCAGCACGTCGGCGGAGTCGGCAACCGGCAGGTCGTGAGCCCACGCCACGCCCGCGAACGGCGCCGTGCGCAGGATGCCGAGGCCTGGGGTCACGAGCGTGCGCATGCGCTCGAAGTTCTCAGGCGGCGGCTCAGGGCCGCCTCGCGTGTGACCGGCGAGCGGTAGGTGCTCTAGTGCGTCAGGATGGTACAAGAACGTCGACGTCGCCAGCGGCGGCGTGTTGTGGCCGTCGAACACCGTGGCTGGCGTTCGCCCGAGCCCATCAGTGCACGCGAGCGCGCGCCACGGAGCAGCTGGGGAAAGAGCGTCGAGTGTCGCGGCGTCGCGCAGCGCCGCGGCCACGTGGTAGGGTGTCTGCCCGTACGAGTTGGTCGCCAGACTATCGGCATGTAGCGCCACGAGGCGGCTGGCCGCCGCCGCACTGTGGTACTTGGCGGCGATGTGCAGGACGCGGTCACCCGCGCGGTTCTTCGCGTCAAGTACGCTGCGAAAAGCGTCGTCGTCGAGACCCGCGGCGGCAAAGGCCTGCTGGAAGAGATCGATGGCCTCGGGCGCGTTGGAGGCCGCCGCTAGATGGAACACTGTGTTACCCATGTCGTCCTTCTCAAGCACGCGGTTGTCCGCCATGAATCCCGCGTCCGTCGTGAGTGTCTCGAGGAATGCTAGCATCCGCGAGCGGTGTTCGGCGAAGGTGCTCATGCGTAAGCAAAGATGCAACAGAGGCACGCCATTACAGAGCGCATCGACACTGAGCCGTTCGTGCCCAAAGCTCCAGAGGTACTCGAGCATGGCATCCGTCGGGTGCAGTACGGCCGTATGCAACGGCGTGTTGCCCATGTCGTCGGGCTCGCGCAGCGCAGCAAAGAATGCTTCATCATCGTCGGCGAGCGCTTGCTCCAGCGCCTTCAAGTCGCCCCGCTCGACACTGTCATGAACGGAGTACTCGCCGTAGCTAGAGTCGCCGCTGTCCGAATGGTGGCCGTCGTCCGCCATCTTTCTTCTTTGCGCCGAAAATAGTGAGCACGCTTCGAAATTCGCCTCGAAGAAATTGTCACATTTTTCACCGCGGGGCGTGGGAATCGAATTTCCCGCGGGGAATTTTTCACGCGTCATTTTCGATCGATCTTTTTGACGCCGACAGCACGGCGGCAGACGAAGGGCAAGGAATCACTTCGCTCTCGGTGCATTGCCACGGCGTGTTGGCCGCCGAAAGAATTGAGTACCACCTTTATCAGAGCTCGGCCAAGCGCATGCAGCCGACGCCCACGATGGCTCGCTGAAGATGATCGGAGTTTGATCAAATGCCAGTCACTTCCCAATGGATGTTGCGGGTTGGTCAACCAGACGAGATGGCTTCCCACTGAGTCATACTCAAGTCGACATTCACGGTGTTGGGGCAAGCGCCCCTTCCGGCGCGTGCACGCAGTGAAGGAGCTTTTAAATGCATCGTTAACTGTAGACTTGGAAACAATTTTGCGCACGGCAACCCATTTGGTTGAACTGAAGACGGTTTAGCTTTCGCGCAAGCGAGGAATCGCACGCGGTGCATATGACGTGGCAGCACCTCGTACATGTTGAAGTTGATTGGTACCGTACAAAAGATTTTCGACGGACAGTCGAGCCCCTGCTTCAATTCCGATGCAAAGGTCGGCAGGTGAGGCGCGTGCGCTCATTGCGTCATTCTTTAAACACGAGCCTGTCAACGACCCCTGCTGCCGACAACTGTTGTCATTGCCGCTCATGCGCAAACCTCTTGCTTTTGAGAGTCAACCATGTGCATTCGTCGCCGAGCAATGGCTGACCTCCCCAAGCAGCCACCACAAATCCATCCAGTTATTTAGAATTGCAGCCGAGTCCAACGTTGTGGAGATCCCATTTTGAGACCTTGATCAACCGATTTCATCAACCTTTGTCGGTGCACAGTATCAAAAAGGACGTACAAGCGGCTGCTTTTGTGTAAACTTGGCCAGTGCCAAGCAGGCACAAAACTTGTGCACAACGGCTGCGCTTGAATTGGCGTCAACATGGCATTTCTTTTTCACCCCCACAACTGAGTTGGTGATGCCAGGCAACTCGCGAAGCGATGCGTTTCCACTGCCCCTCTTGCTTCCCATGTTGATGTCAATGCGTTAAGGACCCCCCAGTCAACTCGACAGTCTGATGAATGGTTTGCGTCCATGCCAATCCATTACAAGGGGAAGAGCGAGCTAGTTCCTGTTCCCATGCGCACGCCACGTTGAAGATTCATCAGCGGCAGAAATAAGATTCGACTCCGTCCCGCACGCAGGCCTCGACTGGCGACCTCGAATAAGCCTGGCATCTGGCTGCAATGAGCTCGAACCAGCACCCATCCAAACACCGTCCGCAGCGTCGGCTGCGGGGCCCCACCACACGATAATTCTGAAGCCGAAAGGCTGATATCCATAGATCTGATCCCAGCTTCGACGTTTTCGTTCTTGAAGGAGGAATCGACGAGAGGTAGCCTCCAGTATGCTGTCGGGACGGGCCCCGCACGACCATTCGTTCCGAACGACCCCAAGACCGTTAAGGACTGCACTGGCCACCTTCTCGTTTCGGCTTTCGTCGGATCTGGCAAGTACACTGTACCGGTCAGCCCCGTCGCAATCCAGCGGCTGTATAGACGCGCGCACGACTGCAGCGCCGGTGACTGCACTTCGGCCGCCGTGCCTCGCCACTGAGGCAACGTCGTCCCACTCCTACAGGGCGCCCCCAAGATGCCTTGCCGAACGGCCACCCGCGCATCCTTGCGACATCGAGTCCGGATACGAGGCAAGAAATAAAATCCATCGCAGGATCTTGAAACCGCTTCAACTGCACTTTGCACCACGGAACGGTGTTTCGCGTCGGCGTTTTTGGAGTAAATTCAGGTTTATTTGTGCACTTTTTCCATTGCCAAGGGTTGACTGCGTTCGACGTGGCTCCAGGAACAGCCATCGCGACCTCGAATGGCGCACCGTTATCGGCGCCACTTCGTTACTCGTAACGAAATGAAAACTGCCGCAGACACGTGCACGATGACGTTGCGTTCCGATATCAGCCGGCAGTGGCTGGGCTCGAAAGGTGGCCACAGAAAGAGCCCTGGTGCAGGGGTACGGGCGTCGTCGAAAGCACCGAACACAGCGAGGCGAATTTGGGTTGTAAGATGGAACTTGACCGTGACGCACTTGCGGTGGGTGCACTTCAAGGCTGCGTGGAGGGCGGTGGAATATTCGTTCGCAGGGAGTCGCGGGGCGTCCTGTGCGCCGCAGTGCTGCTCACGCGGGCCTCCGTCGCGACACGCATTACGCCGCCGCCCTGTTTTTAGTGCCGCGATCTTCTTTTTTAATTCCGCCGCAGGTGCAACTTGGCCGTATCCGGATGCAAGATTCGATATTAATATGTGGCGCAGAAAAAGATCTCATTTGCAGATTCCCGTCGACGCGATGAAGTGGACCTGGCTTGCTGCCACCGCCGCCGTCGCGCTGGCCGACGAAGAGAAGCACCGCTCGACCCCCAAGCCCAAGGCATCGCCCAAGACGGCGGCCACCCCGGCACCCACGACGGCGTCACCAGGAATTCCATTCCGAGACTTTGTCGCCCATGACGACACGCAGACGTGCTCACAAGATGTGCACTCGACGCCGTTCAACGTGCAAGTGCGCGGAACAAACCTTGGTGGCTGGCTCGTGCTCGAGCCGTGGATCACACCCACGCTCTTCTATCAGTTCCTCGGTACACAGGAGCGGTTTGGCGACCAAGCGCCCGAGAAAACGGCTATGGATCAATACACGTTTTGCACGGCGCTCGGCAAGGAAGAGGCGAATCGCCAGCTACGCATCCACTGGAACAATTGGGTCACAGAAGAAGATATTAAGGAGATGGCCTCGTACGGTGTCAATTCGCTGCGCATTCCGGTCGGCGACTGGATGTTCGTACCCTACGAGCCGTACATTGGCTGCACAGAGGGCTCCGTGGAGCAGCTAGATCGCGTACTTGACCTATGCGCCAAGTACAACATCAACGCGCTTATCGACATCCACGGGCACATCGGAAGCCAAAATGGCTTCGATAACAGCGGCAAGACGCACCAGGTGAAGTGGACGTCGCTCGCGAGCACGCAGCCCGTGGGCACGACGACGTTCGAGCACTGGCCGATCCGCTACGCCGAGTGGGCCGGCACGTTCGACCCCGTGAACCACAATTACTCGTCAATCAACTACGAAAACCTCAACCAATCGCTCACGGTTGTGAACAAGATCGTGACGCGGTACGCTAACCACCCAGCGATTCTTGGCCTGCAGCCGGTGAACGAGCCCTGGGAGCTCACACCCATCGACGTGCTCAAGAACTTCTACTGGGAGTCGTACAAAGTCACCAAGTCGCTTGCGCCATCCTGGAAGTTCGTCGTCCACGATTCGTTCCGTTTCGGTCTCTCGTACTGGTCGCAGTTCATGAAGGGCTGCCCCGACATTGCGCTCGACACGCACATCTACCAGGCGTGGATGAACCCTGGTACGCCCCCCGAGGCGTTGGCTCCGAGAGCTCATACCACCGTGTAGGCAGCGCCGAAGACTTTAACTCGAACGCGTGCCAGCAAAAGTACACGATCTCCGACATGGAGAACGCGTTGATGCCTGTGATCGTCGGCGAGTGGTCGGTGGCCACGGACAACTGCGCCATGTGGCTGAACGGCTTCAACGACAACCTACCGGGTTTTCCCAAGGTGATGTGCACCAACCAAAAGTGCCCCGTCGACTCGACGTACCTCGGCTACGGTTTCCCGGGCACACCGCTCGATGTGACCAAGCCGATCCAGGGCCCGTACGGCACGGGCACCTCGGGGCCGTCTTTCGGCTACTGCCCCGTCAACTCGCAGACGTCGTTCGACACGGACCACTTGACCTTTACGACCAACATGGTCCGCAAGAAGCTCAACGCGTTCCAGGTCGGCCACGGCTGGTACTTCTGGAACTTCAAGACGGAGCTCGACATGACGTGGAACTTTATCCAGCTCTGCCGCCTCGGTGCCTTCCCCAAGAACGTGAGCAACTACGAGGTGGGAGAGGTCGACAATGCATGCCTCGCCGAGGACAAGGGTGACTTTGTGTGCCGCGCCAAACGTGGCGTCAAGGATTTTGAGCTTGAGAATGGCCTTAAGTACGCGTGCAACTGCCCCGGCGTCGACTGCACAGATATCCAGACCAAGTTCCCGACGCTCGTCGAGCGCTGCGACTATGCCTACAACGCTTACTGGCACCTCGAGCGCGTAGGATTCTGCGACGCGGTGCAGTGTACTCATCTCTGGTTAGACCAAGGGCGCCACGTGCGACTTTGGCGGCTCGGCGCACCTGCTGTCGATCCCGAGCAACGTGACGACCGTCAAGACGGCCTCGCTCGCCGGCGCGGACGGCGGTCAGTCGGCGTGGAACACGCTCATGGCCGGCGGCGGCTTTGTCCTTGGCGGCATGGTCGGTGTCCTGCTCACCGTGCTTCTCCTCGCCATGCACCGCAAGAACGCTGCCCGCAAGATGTACTACGGTCGCAACCCCACCTCCGTCCACATGGGCGACCGCGCCAGCGGCGAGCAGACCCCGCTCGTCTCCAAGTTTTAAGTTTGCGAATCGTCTTTATCCATTGTCACTTGCGCCACCGGTTGGCACCGCCGCACCTGGTTGCAGTACCATCCGCGGCCGTCGCCGACGCCACCACCAACGCAATGAAACATCGCAGGGCAAAATTCGCATTCAAAATCGTGTACGCCACTCGTGGGCCAAAGAGGTGAGATCCGGGGCAAGCGTTTTAGCACCGGTCGCCGTCGATGAGCGGACGGGAAAGATCGGTGTCGGAGGGCTGCCGCCTGCGCCGCACAAGAACGAAAACAAGTGCAAGAGATGCGGCCAGCGCGACAGGCGGCCACGCCTGCGGCTCGGCGGCGAGCAGCGCGGTGGCGGTGTCGGCCCGCTGGCACTGCTTGAGGCCCGGGTGGCCGGGAAGCGGTTGGCAGCTGAAGGCCGCCACGGGGCCGCTGCAGCACGCGAGGTCGTCGGCCGGCGTCAACAATACTGTAGCGGCTGCGTCTGTGGTGCTGGGAAAGACGAGATGGCCAGCGCAAGCCTGCCGCGGCGCGGGCTGGCGCCCAACGCCGGGGCGCCACGACGCATCGCAGCGATCTTTGACGAAGGCCAGCGCGTGGTCCTCGAAGCGCGGCCCGTCGCAGTTGCGCAGCGAGAGCGCGAGCGACCGCGTCTTGACCACCGCCGGCTCGCCCGTGTCAGGGTCAAACGTCAGCGTGCACGAGACTGAGAGCTCCGTGGCGTCGGCGTTGCGCAGCTTCAGTGCGAAGGCCGTGTCGACGGCGACGTCCACCGCGACACTCCAGTTGGCGCTGGAGGTGTTGGCGTACTGCCACACACACTGCAGGCTGCGCAGCGAGTAGCGCGGCACGGCGGCTGCGAGGAGTGCGCTGCCTCGCGCGTCGCACCACGTGGCGCCAGCCTGCTGACCGCACGACGCAGCCGTTGAACGGCCGTTACACTGGCCGCGGGCAAGGCAACCGTTGCGGCACGAGCGCCCGGCCGCGTCGCGACAGCTCGCGGGCGGATGGAGCATCGCGGAGACGAGCGGGCTCGTCGGATCGAAGCGGAAGCGGCAAACGCTAAAATCGGCCTTCGGCACGTTGCAGCCACCGCAGCTCCAGAGCGAATTCCACCACGCATCGACGCTGAGCGCCTCGGCGCGGTGCGAGAAGACGGTCCACGCGATGTCCTCGCCCACCTGGCCGCACGGCGTCATGGCGCGGAAGACCAGTGTGTCCTGGAACTTGTCGAAGGCGAGGCGCTTGTTGTCGGCCACGGCCACCCACGCAGGGCCCTGCTGCACGAACCACGTGACGAGTGGCGCCGCCGCGTCGAAGCCCCAGGGCTGGCTCGCATTGAGCTCGGCCGAAAGCTCGAAGAGGTCGCTCACGCGCCACTCGACCGTGTCGGCGCAGAACGAACTAAAGGACGCGTTCGTCGGGTAGCACGGAATCGCCAGGTGCAAATGGCGCGCCGACGGCGGCAGGTAGCCAGCGCCGGGAAACGCCGCCGCCGGGTCCGCAATGTGGCCGGCCGTCGCCTTGAGCTTCACAGCCACGCGTGCCACGAGGTGCGACGCTGGCAGCACCACGGCCTGCATCAGCGCGCATGTTTCGGAGGCCGCGCCCGCACACGTCGGCCGGCCAGGCGGCGCGCCGCAGCGAAACGGCGTATAGAGCTCCTGCAGCGCCACGAAGTAGCTACATGAGCGCCGACACTCGCGCGCGTCGTCCACGAGCGCCAGCGGCGTTGTGAGTCGCTGTCGCTCGCGGGCCGAGAGTGGTGCGGCTAGGCAGCCGAGCCAGCCGTCTGGCACTGCGTCCACCGCCGCGTTGGCGCCGTCTACGACAGCCGTTGGGAACGCGCTGAGGAAGCCGGTCTGCGCGACCGTGACCGCGTCGCAGCGGCGGTCGCTGCATGCGTCGTTGTTCGTCGCCGTGGCGCGGTAGCGCACGAGTGCGCGCACCCGGTCGTCCGCCGCGGCCAGCGCCTCAGGCGAGTAAGGCGCGGTTGTCGACGCCCCGCAGAGCCCGGCTCGGGCCACCGTCGCTCGTGGGCGGACCTGGTCCGTGACTGCGAGGCAAGCACGGCACTCGCTTGACGCGCGGTCCCAGTCGAAGGCCTGGACGGCCAGCCGGTAGACGCCCGGGGCGTCAGGAAGAGCATGGAACAGCAGCTCGTCGCCAGTCATTTCAAACGTCCGGTAGTCGAAGGCTGCGACCGGCGCCGTGACGTTCGTGACGCCGTTCGTCCACTGCACTTGAACGCGCGGGCCCACGACGGGCGGGTCTAGATCGTAGTTGTAGCTGCTGCGCGGGTACGGGAACTCAAGCGGCTGGTCGGCCGCGAAGAGGTTGGGGAAGCACTGCCGAGAGCCTGGCACAGATGTCGTGAGGTTCCAGTCGAGTGCGTGCGCGCGCCCGCCCCAGGTACACGGCGCGGTAGGCGCGGCTAGCGGCGATCCCCACGGCACCAGCGTCGTCGGCAACGGTGCCCGAGAGGGGCGCGGGGCGGCGTCGTCGACGGCAACGGCGGTCGCCAGCGCACTCAGAAGCAGGAGGCGGTCCATCCGGGAATGGGCTTGCGGCTTGGGCGCGAGGCCCAGGACGGGGCATTTCGAAGGCTCGAAGGACAGCGAAACGCTCGATTAACTTATTCGAAGGCGTCGAAACTGTCAAGCTGCAGCAGCGACTGCTTGAGCTGCTGCAGCTGGAGACGGTAGCCCCGGGTCTCCGTCTGGAGGCGCGCGTTCTCGGCCCGCAGCGTGCGCACTTCCTTGACGAGCACCTTTTTGTGGCCCTACGCGCGACATGAGCGGTAGGCCAGCGCGCAAGCTCGCCTTGGCCTGCGCGTCGAGCTCATTCTTCTCGATTGTGACGTGTCGCAGCATGTCGTCCAGCACCCGCGTCTTGGCTTGGTGTTGGCGGTGGACGCGGTCGAGCTCGGCCTTGAGCTCCTCGTTCTGCGCCGAGCTTTCGGCCAGAGCGTCCTCGAGCTCCTGCGTCTTGGCGTCGAGGTATGCCATGACTTCGCGGTCCAGGCCCGACTGCGCATCTGCCTTGGCCTACACAGCCGTTCAAAGGCGCCACGGCGAGAGCGGCGTGCCGTCTGTTCCATGCCCGCGGCCAGCGCTTCCTCGAGGTCCTTGAGCTTGTCCATGAGGAAGTCGCGGACGTTCTCGGCGCCGTGCAGCCGCGCAGCAACGTCCTCCTTCTCTGCCTCGGCCTGCGACAGCGACGCCTCAAGCTGCTTCATGCGCAGCATCAGGTCGCGGAAGAACTTGACCTCGCGGTTGCTTAGCGAGTTGAGGATCTCGTCCGCTTTGGCCAGCTTTAAGGTCGTGAGCCCGGGTGCCTCGCCAGTGAAGCGCTTACTTGTGACTTGTCGAATACACTCATCGGCTTGCGTGGCAGCAGCGCCGGCGCGTGGACCACCTTCGGCGTCGCGGGCGGAGACTGAACGCCAAAGAGGATCTACACCCCGTCAGCTTCGAAAACACGCAAGGGACCACCGAGATTCGCATCTTCCAGCTGTGGCACGTCATGCTTAGTCGCAGGACGTCGTGCGCTGCGAGGAATGCGAAGACGCCCATAAGCACCTTGTCCGGGAAGCCCACAAGCACGTCCGCAGTGCTGCGCGGGCCAGAGACCCTCTGCGACGCAAGGATTCGTAAGAGAGATGTCGTAAAGGGGCGCGTGGTACCTGGTGACTGGGTGTAGCGTGGAGGAGGTTGTGGATACCTTGCTTGCGGTGCAAATCGCGGATCTCACGCTGGGCACGCGCCAACTCCCGAGTGAGGGACCCCATGGACGCTAGTTTTTCCTTGGCCTCCTCTAGCTCTTTTTCGACGCTATGCACGGTTGCCTCAGCCTATCCAGGATAGACACCGACATACACTTCGTGCTTGGCGGCATCCAAAGCGACGTGCTCGACTTGTTGGAGGAGTTTGGTAGCCAATTCCTTACCCTGGAGGCGAAAAGCGTGCATTTGTTGCACCATCTGAGTGTCGTGTGAGAGCCGACGACACTACGAGGCGAACCTTTTGCTTTTCATCCCATGCGACGCGCTCGTGGATGGCAGCTTGCGCGAGAAGCGCCTTGCAGCGGTGCAGCTCTTGCGCCAGACGCGTGCGCTCGTTCTCGTGATCCCAGACTTCAATGTCTGTGACCATCTCCTCGAGCACGCTCTGCACCGTCATGACGGCGACGATATCGGTGACGGCAGCATCGGCGCGGCCGCGGACGTACGCTTCGACGGCTTTGTCCATGCAGATCCGGCGTGTGATTCGCGGAATTCCCCCACCTTTCCGCCAATCAAACGCGTTGACCTTCTGGTTCGGCAGGTGCCGAAGATTCTCCAGTTAAAATCGGCATCGAAGGCGGCGCAAGATGACCAAGCAGGTGCCGGTGACAGTGCTCACGGGCTTCCTCGGCGCAGGCAAGACGACGCTGCTCAACTACATCCTCACGCAGGACCACGGCAAGCGCATTGCCGTCATCGAGAACGAATTCGGCGAGGAGATTGGTGTGGAGAGCCTCATTGCACGGGTGCGACTACTGGTTCTCGATCGCTGCTCACATGGCGTAGGATGGCGCGGACGGCGAGACGTTCGCCGACTTTTATGAGCTTAACAACGGCTGCATCTGCTGCGCCGTGCGCGACGACCTCGTCTCGACGCTCGAGGAGCTGCTCACGCGGCGGGATCGCTTCGACTATGTCCTCGTTGAAACAACAGGTGGGTTCCTCTGTCCACCCAAATTGACGATTACAATGGATCTAGGCATGGCCGACCCTGGGAAGTTGGCCTCTATCTTCTGGGTCGACACCGAGCTTGAAGGACGGATTGTGCTTGACGGCATTGTCACCGTTGTGGACGCCAAGAACGTCATGCATCACCTCAATGGCAGCGAGACGAGCCAGCGCCAGGAAGCGCTGTCGCAAATCGCTTACGCTGACCGCATTCTCATCAACAAGGCTGACTTGATGCCTGCGCTCGAAGACCGCGCGGCGCTCGAAGCCCAGCTCCACAGCATCAACGCCATCGCACCCTGCCTGTACGATTATCTGCAGTCCCTCACAGCACGACTTCTTCGCTACACGTAGATGGACGGAGCGCTCAGTCATTGATCTGGATACGATCTTGAACGTGCAGGCGTTTTCGTCTGAACGCGCCATGGACGTCGAGCAATACCTCACGGCTACAAACCAGGTACGTCGCGCCCACGCACCCTGCTTACGAACGCGCGCAGTCGGTCGCTGCCGATCACGCGCAGCAAGTGAGCACAACGTGCGTTCGCAGCCGCACGCCTATCAGCGTCGCGGCCGTTGAGCGCTGGCTGGGCACGCTGCTTTGGGAGGCCCCTGAAGGCGATGACGCGAGCTACTTCTATCGCATCAAGGGCGTCGTGGCCGTGGCGGACGACCACCGCAAATTCATCCTGCAAGGTGTTCAGGATCTCTTCGAACTCACGCCTAGCGAGCCGTGGGGCGAAGAGGCCCCCGAGACGAAGATCGTGTTCATTGGGCTCCGGCTGCAGCCTGCCGCGCTGCAAGCAGGCCTCGAGGCCGCGGCGCGCGACGACCTCGCCTGACGCAGCAAAAGTTGTGAATAAAAGAATCCATCGTTTTCGGAGCTATAAATAGACGCGCGCATGCCGCAGCGGCCCGTGGCATACACGGCCAACTACGAGTGCCTGGATGAGAACTGCATCGCGGTGCAGGAGCGCCAGCACATAGACGCCGTTCACGACCAGCACATGCGTGAGATGCGCCCGGTGATTGGCAAGGACCTCGTGCACACCTTCGTCAAGGCGGCGTCGCCCAACAAAAAGCGACAGCTGCTCGAGCAAGGTGCGCCGGTGCGCGGCCCGCGCTCACCGCTGCGTAGAGCGGCAGTCAGAGATCTCACTCGAGAACAACATTCTCATCGACAAGATGCAGCGCATCCTCGCCCGGAAGGACAAGCTCAGCCACTTCCCCGAGCTGCCGCATGCCAAGCCCTCCAACGCCGCCATGCGAGAACGCACGCAAACCAAGATCCAGACCGAGAACAAGGCAATGAAGAGCCACCTCGCCCAGGTCAAGGGCACGTACAACGTCGCGCTGTGGGCCAAAGGTACACCGCGCCGACCACCGGACCTCACAGTCGTGTAGAGGCGCACGCAACCACCAAGCTCCTGCAGCAGATTTCAAAAGTACCGCGCCGTGCCAAGACCAAGCAGCGCCTCAAGCGCGCAGCCCGACAAGAGGACCCGCTTGATGACTTCGAGTTCCTCGTGCTCAACAAAACGGACGCGGCGCTGCCCATGCGCACGGCCGCGGAGATTCGCGCCCATGTGCAGGCCAAGCTGCCCGTGATCCACCAGAAGGCCGCGCGGTACCTGCCCCCGCCCCCGAAGCTCGATCCGTTTGAAGTGCCCCGGCGCCCGTTTGAGTAGCCGCCCTGTACAGCCCTATTTAAGCCCAACACTGGATTTGCTGGCCTTAGCGACGCGTCTTGGCCTTCTTGGCGGGCTGCTCGTCGACCGCGAGCAGATGCGCTGTGCTTGGGCTGCTCTGAACGAGGTCGAGGCGCTCCTCCGCCGGGATGTAGGCGTAAATGCCGTCTACGCAACGAGTGAGCGCGGCGGGGAAGCGCGGTGGACCGTCGACGATGCACGTCTTGGTGCGCTTCCAGACGGTGAGCGTGTCGATGCTCGAGTGCCACGACGGCAACGGCACCTGCAGCACCTTGTGGAAGACTGCAGAGAGCTGCGTCTGGAACTCGGGCGCCGACGTTCGGCCCCTACGCGCTTTGAGGTGGGGCGTCGGTAGGCGCAGTACCAGGGCTCCGGGAGGCACACCGTCTGGCCAAGCCACTCGCCGACGTGAATGATCGTGTCGCCCGTGTAGTTGTTGAGGCATTCAAGGGCCATGGACTCCTCGCTATCCTCGAAGTCGTCGGGGTAGCAGAGCAGCAGCGTGCGTTTGCTGTGTTTCTTGAGCACCTGCAGCGCCGATGAGAGCTCTCGCGCGAGTATCGATCGTACCTCCGGAGTCCCTTGCTGGACGTCCATCCACGTCATGCGCTCCTCCTCGGCTTCGTCTTCGTCGTCGGACTCGTCCTTGGCCGACTCGGTCCCCGGGACATGAAGATCGAAGCACTTGACGTCGACACCCCTCAGCTGCAGCAGCCGCCCCCAGTATCCACTCCCGGCACCCATTTCGACAATCTACGCAAAGCCATGGGTTGGCACTCGGCGAGGTAGCCACGAACGGGGCCGTAGTGCTTGATGATCCGGAGGGCGCGCTCGTCCGGGATCGCCCACGAGTATTTCTACCTCCAAGAAACATGAAATTAGACACAGGGGGACGTCACGAACCGCGGCGACGCTGTCGTCGAGCAGGTTGAAGAGCTCCTCGCGCTTCTCGTCGTCGAGCTCAGGATCGAAAATGCGAGGCATCTCCTTGGGCTGCTTGGCCTCAAAGTCGCGGTAGAAGTCGAGATACGGGTTGGACGACGCTTTCAGCTTCGCGCTCTCGGGGTACACCTTGCTCATGCTACGTCCAGGATCGTGAGGCCGCGCAACTCTTCCAGCCATCGCACCTTCTGCTTGCTGCTGTGGTCAAGTTTTTGTTTTATTGGATCACGTCAGGCGCGCTGTGATTCGCTGAAAATGGAGGTCATTTTGACCAATCCCCACGTCTCTCGTTGCGATTCGTTCAAATCTTATTGCCAATCTGTTCAGCAGAGGTGTCGACACTGGCACTTTCATTTATTGTATCACTTGGTGTTTGTATGGGGTGATTGCCATACAATTCAAGGCAATCTTGGTGCCAGATTGCCCCTTGGCTCATTTGGCCACTTGCACATGATGCGTCGGACGCTCTTGGCGGCCGCGGTGGCGACGGCTGCCGGCCTCGATCTCCAGGTACGTGCACTCAAGCTCATTGCAGAGCCATTGACCGGCGCCCTAGGTGCCGTCAGTGATCCTCACGAGCGTGCCCTTCACTGCGACACTTGCTCTGCCAGGTCTGGCGTTGCCATCGTCGTCGCACCCATTTGACCTAAGTATTGTGCAGGCGGCACGTATCCGGGCCTGCTTCAATACGCCATTGAAGATAGCGCGGGTGCGAGCCTCGCTTCGGGGCAGTGGAATGCGACGCGCGCACTCACCGTGGCCCCGACAGTTGCACTGGTGACGACTGGTGGGCAACTCTTAGCGGGCGATCGTCGACGGTCTCTCGGTAGGCACGCACGATCTGCACTGTCGCGTCTGGGCTGGCAACGCGTCGACCTTTGCCGCGACCGCGACGCGCAGCGTGCGCAGCTTTCCGGGCTACGTCGCGCTGTTGCCGCCCTTCGTAACGTTGCTGTGCTCGCTGCTCTTCGGGTGCGTTGCTGGCGTGCTCAGCGGGCGCCAAACACCAACGTAGGCAAGTGATGATTGCACTGCTGGTGGGCATTTGGTCGGGCGCCGCCTTGGTGTCGGGGGTAGGCCGTTCTGCAGAAGACTGGCTAATGGATTCCTCCAGGGCAACCTCTGGCTCGGTTTCCTCCACACGTTTGACGTCTACTGGGTCGACGCCTTCGTGGATCGCAACCACGCCGGTGTGCTCCTCTTCACGATCATCCTCGGCGGCACGATCGGTGTCGTCCAGAAAGGCGGTGGCGCCCACGGCCTCGCGCACCTCGCCGCGTCAACGATGCGTACGTCGCTGCGCATGCAGTTGGCAACGTGGGTGCTCTGCTGCTGCCTCTTCTTCGACGACTACTCAATGATCCTCATCCTCGGCTCGTCGCTGCGCCAGATTCTGCCGCGCACCGGCGTCTCCAAGGAGAAGTTCGCCGCCATCATCCACACCATGGGCGTGTGCCTGCCCTCCATGGGTCTACCGCCGGTCCTTTCGTTGTCTCACACGTGTGTAGCCCCCGTCAGCTCATGGGTCGGCGTTGAGATCGGGTATGTGGCCGCTGTGCTGCAGACGCTGCAGCTGGACTGGGACCCGTTCGTGACGTGCCTCTCGAGCCTGCAGTACCGCCTCTTCCCGATCCTGTTCATCGCTTTCATCTTCATCACGATTATCTTCGAAAAGGATTTTGGCCCCATGCTCAAGTACGAACGCGGGGCCGCCGAGTCGGCCGAGGAGCCGCGCGAGCCCGAGGAGGACGAGGAAGCGGCGCTGCCACCCGCACCGCTGGGGCCGATGGAGCCGGACCCACGTCGGCCCATGCGCGCCGTCAACGCCGTTGTGCCCTTTGCCATCATCGTGGCTGCGACCTTCGTGGGCATGATCCTCGACGGCTTCCAGGCGCTCGCGCTGCAGTTCCCTGGCGAGACCTTTGGCGTGCTGGATGCGCTCAGCCATAGCGACAGCGTCGCGGCGCTTATCCGCGCGTCAGCGCTCGGCTGGGTCGCCGCCGTGGCGCTGCTGCTGCTGCAGCGCATCGTCTCCATGCAGCAGATCATGGGCGCCTGGGTGGAGGGCGTCAAGGACGTCATCGAACCAACGCTCATTCTGACGTTGGCCTGGGCCCTCGGCGCTGTCATCGGCGAGGTGCAGACCGCCGCGTACATTGCATCGACGCTGCACGGCCAGATCGCCCCGGGCTACCTGCCGGCCATCGCAAGCGTGCTCTGCTGCGTCGTGTCCTTCGCCACGGGCACGTCCTTCGGCACCATGGCCATCATGCTGCCCATCGTAGGCCGCACCCCGGGTCGCCCAACTCACGGTGCGTAGATCTGCCCGCTGTCGTACAAGGTGTCGGGCCAGGACGCAGCCAACCTCATGCAATGCATCGGCGCCGTCCTCGGCTCATCCGTCTTCGGCAATGCGTGCTCGCCCATCGCGGACACCTCCATTATCACAGCGCTCAGCGCGGGCCTTCCGCTGGCCAACCACGTCGAGAGCGTCCTCCCGTACGCCGTGGTGGTCGCGGCCACGTCCAGCGCCGGCACGTTCTTCCTCGGCACGCACGTCTTCACGACCTTCACCGCCTTTGCGCTCTGTTTCGCTGTGCTGCTGGGCCTCGTCGCCTTCTGCGGCTCCCGCGTGCCGTCGCGCTTCCGAAGTGCCTCCAACGCGTCGTCAGTGCTCAGCCTGTCTCCGTCGCACCGGTGCGCCGCCCCGTCACTCCACGGCTCACAAAGCGTAGGTACAGCTTCCTCAGCGCCGTGTCCCCGCCGCACTCGGCGGCGCCGGCGTCGCGCGAACAGGAGCCGCTATTGCCGCCCGCCTCGACCGACTCGGGTGTGCTGCAATACGTCAAGACGCTCTTTCCGTCCACCAAGAAGCCCTAAGAAGCCCTAAGAAGCCCCAATAGACTGCGTTTCATTCGCGCCACGCCTGCGTGTTCTTGGGCAAAGCCGCCGTGCCGAGGCCCGTCTCGTCGCCGGGGCTCTGGACCACGACGACCGCGCGGCTTTTCATGCGCATGACGTGGGCGGGGACCGTGGGCAAGCCGACGCCTTCGTGCCAGGGCTGCCGGTCGCGGGTCGGCGGCGGCGCGGTGGTCTCGGGCGCAATCGCCGGCACGTGCTCCGGGAACGTCACGTAGAAGATGGCGCTGAAAGATCGACAGCGGAACGTCCAGCCGATGCCGAGGCAGAACGCCATGTAGAGTAATTCCTGGACGACGGGCACGAGCGGCCGCAGCGGGGGTGGTAAAAGGCGGCTGACGGCGGCGTCCACCGCAAGCACAGTCGCGAAGTAGCCGAGGATGCAGCGTCGGAACACGCGGAACATGCGCAGCTTGGCGTAGACGGGTGTCGTATCGGGCTGGATGTTGGCGCGCGACACGAGGTCCATCTGCAGCCGGAGAATGGCAATGTTGAAGGCCGAGTGAAACCAAATCCTACGGCGGGTGAGTGGCCGCGCGCAGCGCCGACAGACATGTAGGTGAGGAGCGCCCAAGAGAGGGCCCACGTGAGGAAAATGAGAAGCGACACGGACACGGACGTCTGCACCGCCGTAAGCGTCACGGCCCAGATGAAGGACACGACGCGGTAGTGCATCGACTGCTGCACAGACACGTCGTCGCGAGTGATGCGCCAGCCGTGCGCGATGAGCAGCGTTTCGTGCGCCGCGACCGCGAGCGAGATGACTCGGCAGGACGCCGTGACGTTCGAGAGCAGCGACGACGGCTCGTGGTGCAGACTCACCGTCGTCATGACCATGAAGAGCCACTGCGCGCTGTGAGCCCCGTGCACCGAGCGATCCTACCTCGGCGACGGGCACGAGCAGCATGCGCCGTTGAAGCGTAACAAACGTGTGGCGGAAGTACACGATGTTGGCGACCCACACACCGATCATGGCCGTCCACATCAGCGAAAGCACTGCGAAGAACGCGTACAGCGACACGACCGCGCTGCCAAAGCAGACGCTCGAGGCAGCGCACAGCTGCACGTCGAAGTGCACGAGCACGGAGGGCACCACGGGCGGCGACAGCGCGAAGGCCGAGCACGCATCGAGGAGAAAGACGAGGCTTGTGGTCGGGTACGCGCCTAGCAGTAGCTGTCATGTCGGGCCAGCACCGGCAGGATACTCGGAGACAGCATGTACGAGACCTCGAGCGACGCCTCGTACTCGGCGGTGTTGGCGCTCGTGTGCAGCGTTTGCGACTCGCAGTCCGAGTTGAAAGAGTTTGCAACGCATGCCGAATTGGCGGCGTTGGCGACTGATGCCGGGCAGATGTGCAGCTGCAGGCGCAGCCCCGAGGTAGCCGGGACATTGGTCACTGTCGCGTTGAGTTCGATGGTGAAGGAACCGCCTGCCGCGACTTGAGATGCGTTCAACACACCCAGCACGGTGAGGTAGGCAGTGCGGGGAGTGTCGAATTGCAGCGGCGAGTGGCTCGCCACTGCGACTAAGCCCACGCCAAGCAGCAGCGGCCGGAGCCCTGGCATTTCCAAGCTAAACTTAGCGGCCGAAAACGGTCCCATCTGGTCACCATGATGTCAATCTAGTCAACCGCTCGACGCAGTGCGCTCCAGCACGACGAAGGGCCGTTTGGCTTCGCAGATGTCCCAAATTGGCCTGAGGCGCAAACGCAGGCCGAACGACGGTCACTCGGATGACACGCGAATGATGGTTCCTTTCACCGAAGACGCCCATCACTCGCGGCTTTACTAACTGGCAGGTTCGAATTTCAACGTTGGATTTTCCAGTGATTTTCGAATTGACGCCATGAGCCAGCAGCTTCGGTGGGCTTGGTACGGAACGGACCTCGGCGGCACGCGCCCGTGCGCGTCGACCTACGAGATGTACGAGACGGCGGTTCCAGAGATTCCTCCGGAGAAGACGGCAGACTTGAGGTTTCTGCCGCCACCGAAGCCGCTCGTTCTGGACAGCACGACGCAGTACGCGCAATATCGGGTACAAGAACAAGCTCGTACGCAAGCACTTTTGGAGCGCATCCAGACCACCCATGCATTGCCGCCGACGTTTGTGCGTCTGCTCTCGTCAAACGATCTTCAGAACACGGTGCCAAGCTCCACAGCGGCCTACTTTTATCTCGGAGAGCCTGTGCAGGTGCCGGCGCTTGGGGCGCACATCCTTCTCTTCTACCGGGACCAGCAGGATTGCGTGCTATGGTACCTCGTACTCGATGGCCCCTACGCAGGAAACGTGCTAGCGTCGCACGCGTTGCTGAAGTCACCGACGACGATCGCGGCGGACAACGGGATGGACGACGCATCCGACGTGTGGGACGGGTTCCTCGACGAATCCGTCTTGTGCGCTGCGTCTTTTGAAGAGTTTGTCTACCGCATCTGGATCGAAAACCACATCTGGTACAGCGAGTACTGCGCGAGCGAGGATGACGACAGCGTCGAGACGACGCCAGCGATCCAGGCCGAGTGTCAGTGGTATCTCGAGGCCTGCAAGGGAATCTCAGCCTAACTTGGACGGTGCAATTCCCGTGGGGCCCTCCCGATTTCATAGCTTCTGTGTTTTTGCTTTAAAAGTCGCTCTTGGCCTCAAGCTGTTGAGAAATCGTCGTCTTGAGCAATGGGCCGAAGCACCTGCGGTGGAAGCCGAGAGTTGCTGGCTACCCCACAGAAAGAACCAACCCACAGGAGCTCGATGCCGCGTATGGCCTTAGCGAAGGCGGCTTTCGCGGGTATCTTAAGTTTGGGATTCTGAAGGATATCACAAGTGAGAGCGGTCAAGCTGAGGGCAACTCGAGCCCCGCACGCAACCGGCGGCATGCCCAGGCCACGATACACTGAGACTGTAGAGGCGGAGGTCCATGGCGCGGACAGGAAGAGGTTCGAGATGAACACATGGCCTGGAGCTGTGATAGCGTGGCTGAGTTCTCCTAGCGACCAAACATCGAGCTTGCATGCACCGCCCGCTGAAATCGGACCCCAGACGCTTCACGGTGGCTCAGGGCCTAATTCGTTCACGGCCACATATCGTCGTGCGACGCGGTACGTGACTTGATCGTACATGCCTGCCACGACTGTCGTCACCGCTCCCAGCCTCTGCGGAATGGAAGTTTGCGATGGTCCACTTCGCTTGTCCCACGAGCACCAGCGCAGGGCCAAGGCCTCCGCCACTCCATCCACGCACCAGCTTGAGGTGCTAACGCGATGCCCGCGCATCGCCTAATCTGCGATCGATTTATCCGTCGGAGTAGCATCATCCGGTGCGGCGAAGGCCGCCGAGTTCGCCGCCAGCTGCTGCTGATCTCCGGCGCGGTCGAGTGACCCGCAAAACCTTCCCGAGCTTCAACATCCGACATACAAATTTCAAGGTGTTGGCGCAGGATTCCCTGGATGCGTTCGGGGAGCGATCCGTGTCACTTGACGCGGTTTCGATCTTTTTTCGAAGCGAGGCCAGTTTGCCATTTCACATGAAGCGCAGGGCCGCCCGAGAAGAGCCCCGCGCCGCGCCCGCCGCGTCGCCCGAGACGCCGCTGCCCGACGCCACCTCGTGGACGGCCTACGTGCTCATCCACTACCGCTGGGTCTTCGTGTGCTTCTTCCTCTTGCCACTCTCGTTTGTGTATGACATCCTCTATTACGTGCGCAGCCGCATCATTTTCTACTTCAACTCGGCGCCGCTTCAGCACAAAAAGCGCGTTGCTGAGGTGCAGCGCCAGGTATTTGATGCCACTGATAAGACTCGGATCTTATGGACGCGGTAGGTGCACCAATGGAACGCCGAAGGCCGAACAGTGCCCATGTGCACGGCACGACCGGGCTGGCAGAATATTTCATACCGCCGCGGTAAGTACAAGAAGACGCTTTTCAATGTCAAGGTCGACATGATGGACATTCTTAACGTTGACACGGCGGCCAAGGTACTTCTTTCTTGCTCCTTCAACCAACGCCTCATGGTGTGCAACCAGACGGTGCGGGTGGAGCCGCTAGTGACCATGGGCCAGCTCTCGGCCACCCTCAATCCCATGGGTTGGACCTTGCCGATCGTGCCTGAGCTCGACGACCTCACAGTCGGTGCGTTTGCGACAGGGGGGCAACCACCGATCTTCACGCAGGTGGCCTCGTCATGGGTACCGGCATCGAAACGTCGTCGCACCAACACGGCCTCTTCCAGCACATCTGCAAGTCGTTCGAACTCGTGCTCGCCGACGGAAGCGTCGTGACCTGCTCCAAGGAGTCGAACGCTGATTTGTTCTACGCTGTGCCCTGGTCCTACGGCACGCTGGGCTTCCTCACGGCTGTCGAAATCGACATCGTGCCTTGCCTCCCGTCCGTGCCTCGCGGTCAGTCCGGCGCTAACTTGTGCTCGTAGCTACGTCAAACTCGAGTACACCCCCGTGACAACCCTCGACGAGGCGTGCGCTGTCTTTCGAGCCAAGAGCGAATCGCCCGACCACCAGTTCGTCGAGACACTCATGTACTCGCTCGACGCGGGTGTGGTCATGACGGGCACCATGGTTGCTACGTTCGAAGCTGACAAGGTATCCGTCCTCTGGGGGGCATTTGTACATATGAGGGCGGACGTAGCTTAATGCGATCGGGAAGTGGCACAAGCCGTGGTTCTTTAAGCACGTCGAGGGCTTCCTCGCCGCCAAGAAGTGCAGCGTCGAGTACATCCCACTCCGCGACTATTACCACCGCCACTCGCGCAGCATCTTCTGGGAGCTGCAGGTCGGCGCGGCGCTGACGGCTCAGCTGACAAGTCGTAGGACATCATTCCGTTCGGCAACCACGCCCTTTTCCGGTATCTCCTGGGGTGGCTCGTGCCGCCCAAGGTTTCGCTGCTCAAGCTCACGCAAAGCAACGCGATTAAAGAGTTGTACGATAACCACCACCTCATCCAAGATATGCTCGTGCCGATCTCAACGCTCAAAGAATCGCTGGAGTGCTTTCAAGACAATGTCGCGGTATGGCTGCTTGATACACTAAGCTCACCTCTCGGTGGCAGATCTACCCGCTTTGGCTATGCCCGTTCAAGCTGCCCAGGGCCCCGGGCATGCTCCAAACAAAGGCATCCGACGAGCTCTTTGTCGACATCGGCGCATACGGTGTGCCGCAAGTTCTCGACTTTCACCCCATCGAAACTACACGCCGCATTGAGGCCTTTGTCCGCAGCGTTGGAGGGTACGTCGCAACCATTGGCGTCATGCTGGAACTCACGCGGCTCGTAGCTTCCAGATGCTGTATGCCGACTCGTACATGACCGAAACCGAGTTCGAAAGCATGTTCGACCACAAGCTCTACCACCAGATGCGCTCAAAGTACAACAGCGCCGACGCCTTCCCATCTGTCTACGGCAAGGTTTCACGGGCGGCTCGAGATTAGGCCTGTGATGCAATGCATTTTATGCTGAGCTATGATGTCTGGCTGTTTTGCAAACGGAGCATACATGGTCGCTTTTCGAGCGAAATGCCAGTGGAATGAGATAAATGAGCAACTTACGATGTCGCCCTGAATGAAGAAGATTTAAAAGATCCTGTGGTGGGCCCAAACCAGCGCTCATTCCCTTGTCCTAACGGCGCGCGCCTCGTGTGCACTGCGACACAAAAAGGAGACCAACCCTAAAATTGGAAAGGCTTCAGATCTTTGCGGGATTTGAAGAGTCGAAGGAGAAGACTTCTAGCACCACGGCGTCGCATCCAATCTTCGCAATTAATAGCTCCACAGCCGCGCATTGAATGGTTTACGTGTTGCGTTTTTCTAGCCAAACATTGCATTTCTCCTACATGAATACAAACACGTTGTGAACAAACGTCAGAAATACATTAATTTTTAGATGTCCAATGTGTTGAGCTTCTCCACGACAAACATCAATCATCTTGCTTGCACCACTTGCTCGGGCAATAGCCAAGGAGGGCTCCGATACAGGATTTCTCGGCAAGCTGCATACCGGACGTGTTACACTGGAAAGGTGTCGTACAGTAGCCTCGACGCAAAGTTCGGCAGATGTCGTGCGACATTGTGTTGGTTGAAAAGCCACTGCAGAATAGAATAATGCACAATTAAAAGCGAAAACTGAACCAAATTTCGTGACCATTCATTTTGGTTGGCAGTGATATTTTGGCGCAAACTAAACTAGAAAAGGCTGCATCGCAGTCATTCCCGAATACTCTCGCCATGACGACCAACGATAACCGCAAGAAAAGTAAGGCCGCGCCCAAGCACGCGCGTCTAATTGCTCAGCGAGTAGCAAAACGCCTGGTGCCGCAGCCTGGGGCCCAGATTGCCAAGTCGCACAAGGGCCAGGGCCGCCGTCTCACTGAGAAGCAGCGACTTGATATCCTCGACGAGCTCCAGAAGCACGACTGTCGCCCAGGTCGACATTGCCAGCGCCTACGGCGTATCGCCCACGTGCATACGGATGCTCGCTAAGAACAGGAGTGCCGTCCAGAATCGCACGCTCAACATGAGCGATGAGCTGCTCGCCGAGACCTATCGGCACCAGAAACCCAAGTACCCCATTCTAGACACTGCACTCGTCGATTGGATCGACGATTTTAGCCAGCGACGTGTGCCAGTATAAAAGTGCCTGTTTCCCTCATCGGAAAGGTTGGTGCGCCGGTATGCATGGCGGGCAAGTCGTGGCCCGTGCCATACATCTGCCAGCTGCCGTGTACCCGTCACTCATGGTTCTGCACCGGCCTCGCCGCCGTACTGCCGTCGACTCACACGGCTGAGTCAGACATCTCGGTCCTCAAAGCTACCAAGAACAACTCGCGTCGTTCAATGTCTAACTCCGCCATGGAGGAGCAGATGCAAACTAAGCAGTACGAAGACGTGAAGAAGGCAGTGTGTCGGCCACTCGAGCCCAGACTCGAATTCACAATGGGCTATAGACTCCTTGTCGTAACATCAACATAATGCAACTGGTGCTATTTGCAAAAGAGTTTGTGTGCGAGATCAAGGATCCACATAAATGGGCCCCTGGGCATCCCCAGAAAAAAGTATGCGGTTCATTTTGAAATTTCTGCGTAAGCAGAGGCCCTAGGATGGCAAAATGTACGCAATCGTGCGTCAAGAACACTGTTCCTTCACCAGTGCAAGTACATGTACGGCGTGTTACGCAAGGTTCACCTTGATACGTGTAATCCTAAGCCCATGTCGCTGCCCACAAACGCTGAGTTATCAAAACTCGCCGGCAAAGTGGGTACTCCCACCGATGCTATCGATCCGCAACTCGGTATATCATACCGATCCGGTGTAGGATCCCTCATGTATCTCGTCCTTGGTACGCGACCAGATCTGGCCTATGCTGTACAACAGCTAAGCCAGTTCCTGGACCGACCGAATCCATCACTCAACCAAATGTTGAAATGGGTTTTCAAGTACCTCCGCGGTACAATGGATCATGGCATCCTCGTAGGGGGCTTTCACGTAGCCTTCCAGCCAGTCCTCCAGGCTTTCGTAGATGCGAAATACGCGGCCTGTACAGAGACCCGCCGCTGTATCAGTGGTCACCTCACTCTCTTCTACGGAAGTCCGATCTCGTGGCTAGCTAAGAAGCAAACCACGGCGGCTATGTCCACGACTGAGGCTGAGTACACGGCACTTGACGGTTGTCTCCAGGAGGGTTAGTACCTCAAGTATGTACTTCTCGATCTGGGTTACGCGATACACGACCCTATTCTCATCATTGAGGACAACACAATCACTATACATGCAACCAGGAACCCCGAGTTCCATGGCCGGACATAGCAAATTGACGTCAAGCAATTCTTTGTGAAAGAGCTTGTTGAGGCTAAGATCTTTGATGACCAACATGTTCCCATTGAGAAACAAGTGGCAGACATCTTCACGAAGGCGCTGCCAGCTCCAGCGTTCTTACGCCTCTGGGCAAAGATGAACAGCTCTCGTTACGCACATTCACTACCACGCACGCTACTTCCTAACTACTCTATTCCTTCGCTCTGCCTCAGCTCTTTGCTTCCGAGCTATGCCTCGGGAGTCTGGGGTCTACCAGTTTCGGTGCAAAATTTGCACCTACCGCTATGACGGTCCGGTTTAAGGCATTCGACTCTAACGCAGAGCGTTACAAGAGTGCTCTAGCTACACAAGCTTGGGATTGGGGAGGCTGCCAAGGGTGACAACTCCAGCTTGTCGCCAGAGCCCCTTACTGAGCGGTACGACTGAAAAGTCGTCGCAGTATTTGTCTGGTTTCGGCTCCGGGCCGAACCGTTTTCCTCCAAACCGTAACCGTTCGGTTGCCTCCGTAGTAGGCAACCGGATTGGACAGTTAGGTGTAGGGTTTTCTCTGGGACCCGCTTCCAGAGTTTTCCCACATTCTTTGTATACCCAACCCCCAAACATAATATATGTTCAGGAGTTATGATTCGGGGCGGCCAGCGGCCGTCCCCCTCACTTCTCTTTTCCGGGCCTCTACTCCCTTGTCTTCCGCCTTCGGTTGTCGAGCTACTAGAATCCTAGCAGCCGTCTAATCACGTCTGCCCTGCCCTTTATTCCTCCTCTGCTTCAAGTGCACACACACCGTGTTATAAAAGTTTCTGTTTTACGTTGCATTAGCAGGAAATCGACGGACGAGATATACTGGAATCAAGATATCGTTGGAATATATCGTCCAACTTTTCGTTCGTTCAATCACACACCCTATACAAAGCCAAAGCCTGATCCGTTCAAAATATTTTAACGTAAAAGTCAGACAACGGTCCTGTTCGATTTGATTGGCAAAAAATATGGCATTTACCCATGAGTTGGTTGCATTTTCGAACGAGCGATGCCGCGAGGGACCAGCCAGCAAGATTTGTTCATCGATTTCAGGCGTCAACTGGGTCCTTCCAGGTGAGATCCGTGGTGGCGTTGAAACTTTGTTGAATGAGAAAGGCGTTGTGTCGAGGAACGTGATATCATCGATACTATATCGTATGCTCAGAAGCGCGGCTATTTCCATCGTTGCAGTCACGTTTGCCAATCAAACAGTGCCTACCTAACACGCCGATAGTGCTGACCCCACGGCTGCTGTACGTCCAGTCTATCATTGCGGTGGGTGGTGGCACCTGATGCCACTAGAATTTAGTTGCCGTCTGTCGAAATTGCTACGGCGTGGCAGCTTTGGTGGTGTGGCTCGTCCTCCAAGAACTACCCGCCGTTCTGCAAGATCAAGCCGCTGGCCTTGGTCAAAAGCCAGGCCAAGATCTTGAGCGAATGGCGCCACGCGGTCGTAGTCCTCATGGCTGTCTATGGCAATGCGATGGGACGCATTTCCACCCCCGAACGTCAGCCGATGCCATTCGTTCTCGGACGGCAATCATGGCAAATGCACCATCAGCGTGGCTCAAGACCAATGTTGGCCGTGAACGTCGAATGAGTCACACGAAGATAGTCACTTTTGCGCATATAGTGAGATAACTGCTACGTATTTGACGCAGGTCAAAGCTAGGAAAAAAACTTGTAAGGGTATAAACGAGATGTTTGCTTGGACAAGACAGTTGATGGGCTTGGAGATCGGTTGCTACTGGGGAGCGGACAACACTTCAACCACTGCTACATTGGCGGGAACCACCCCAGGCTTTGTGCAAACCCTGAATTATAGCCAATCAGAATTTGTCGGACGAACCGTCCGACTTTTTCCTGTTACAACACAGTCGTTCTGTATTGGCGTTGCAAAGGTTCCGCCTCGGTTGCAAACCGTTCCAAGTGCACCGAACATGTTGATGGATGTGTTGTGACCGCTAGCGGGCGGTGGAGCCATGGCGTTCGACCCATGCGCGTCAGGTCCATCAACATGACCATCATTCCGGGTCTTCCACTGGATCGGCACAGACACTGTATCAGCACACCACCAAAGACGGCGCCAGGCACTGGTCCCTAACGCCAACACGAGCATCGAGTAGTTAGCAGAGAGATAGGTTTATTCACTTCTTAATTCCCCCTTTGCATTTCCCATTTTTTGTCGAATGCAGCATTTGGTGCTGGCACGATAGATCAACGCCTTTACGTTTATCATTCAACAACGTTGAGAACGCCTGCACTACCGTGTGTGGCGAGGTTCGCTACGTGGTAATGCCACCGATAGCCGAGCATATGCTCAGCAATGCGCTTCCAAGGCTAACCAGATACTCGTCCACCCCGTCAACGTTGGTCCGTGTCTGGTGGCACCGACGCTGCTGTCTATCGCGCACGGCGAGCGCATGGAGCGCGGCGGTCGAGGGCAAGCACCGCGAGCTGCTCACCGCGACAGCGGGCAAGGACATGGCACTCGCCACGTGAAACATGTGCCGGCGACGGTCGCGGGCGGCCCGCCATCGGCCGATGCCGCCGTCACTATCGAAGGGCTCCTCGCGACGCTCGAGAGCAGAAGGTACATGTTGTACATGTACATGTTGTACAGCTAATCCGCTGGCTGGCGCAATGCACAAGAGAGTGTCTGGCGCCTCGTCGTGAACGTTGGTGGAGACGACAGAACTACTTCGGCTGTTGACGCCCACAACGAAGACGACGAGGTGGACGTGTATCGAAAGTGAGCGAGTCCCAGCACAACTATCGAGGCATAGACGCCATAGCTGGATTTTCGAGCTGCAATATTGGATAAGCTCTCGCTCTCCTTGCGGGTGTAGCTGTGTCGTACCCATCGGCCTCCATTGCATCAGGCGCAAGGGCCATCGAATGTCAACGCGGAGAGCTTTGTCTAGTAGCCGCTTGGCAACGAGATTGCGTCCCTCAGACCACTCAACGTTAAGAGACTAGGGCTTCGCGCGAGGGTTTCTTGTCTTCGGCCCGGTGCTGGCATCAGATGCTGTAAGATGTCCGCGTCCGGAGTTCCTCACGTTGACAGTGAATTCAAAAGTGAGTTTATAGTGTAGCAGCATTGAGACAGAGAGAACATAAACTATGCAGTGTATACAGATATGTACACGTTGTCCCGTACGCAGGGACCATGCAGTGAGGGGGACCTGTTGACATTCACGACGTCGTGGAGCCGGTGCATACATGTCGGGAGTGCGAGGCGCATCGCGTAGGGGTTGATTTCTTCGACGATCTCGTACGGGCCGATGAAGCGCGGCACGAGCTTGGCCTTCTCGGTGTCTTCGCCCGAGACCTTGGCGTGCTTGATCGGAACCTGGCGCGTCGCGAGGAAGACGGAGTCGTCAACCTTAAACTTGACGTTGGAACGCTTGAGGTTGTAGTACTTGGCTTGGCGGTCCTGTGCGTCCTTGAGGTTGGAGCGGGCGAGCTCGACAATGCGCTTTCGGTTCTGCGCAAAGTCCACGGCAAGCTTGTCCATAACGCTAAAGTCGTTAAAGAGAGGGTTGACTTGCACTCGACCCGTGTCGACTTCAAAGGGCGTCTTGCCGTGACTTGCTTGAACGAGGTTCATGTGAGCATATTCCATGGTGCCAAGGTGCGTGCTCCAATCTTCGCCGAGGTACGAGCACATGCAGTGCAATTAGTCTTCTAACGTGCAATTCTGTCGTTCGGCTTGGCCATCGGCTTGCGCGCGGTAAGCCGTCGTCATCGAGTGCTTGATGCCCATCTTCGCCATGAGCGCGCTCCAGAACAGGCTCACGAACTTGGGATCGCGGTCCGTGAAGATCTTGCGTGGCACACCATGGTAGCGGACCACATTGAAGAAGTCCGACGACGCTTCGACTGCGGTGGACGTCGTTCTGGTGGCTGTGTACACGGCGCGCTTAGACAACTTGCAAATAGATGTCATAGTCATGTCGTAGCCATTGGACTTGGGCAAGCCCGCAATCCAGTCGATGTTGATTGTGTGCCACGGCTCGGGTGGCACCGGTAGCGCCATGAGCGACCCGTGTGGCTTCCCTTGCGTCGACTTGTACTTGGCACACGTCGTGCATGTTGCTCAACCGCGTCTTGGATGCCCTTCCACACGAACCACTGAGCGACGGCCAAATAGGTCCGCGTCGCGCCAGGGTGCGAATACATCGGGGCGTCGTGACATGACGCAATTATCGAAGTCTTGAGAGCGTCGTCGTTTGGGACCGCAACTCGCCAGACGCGTTAATTGGACTTGAGCAGCCACATGCCGTTCTTCAACACCCACGTCTCGGACGGCTCCTTAAGCTTGAAGGTCGGGTCCTCCTTGTAAGCCGTCACGAACCAGCGCTTGAGGCTCGCGTCCATGGATGTCGACGCGCACATAACGCCGCCATCGTCCTGCGTCGTGCCCGAGCGGGAGATACTATTGACCGTGATAGTGTCCTTCTTGAGCTCTCCCCCGACGCGCGGCACGAGCCAGGCCAAGGCCGTGAGCGACAGCGACTGGACCGCGACGATCTCGGCCTGTTGGGCGCCATAGAGCGGAATCCGCGAGAGAGCGTCGGCAACGACGTTGTCCTTGCCCGGCCAATGAAAAATGTCGAAATCGAAATCCGAAAAGAAATCGAGCCATCTGGTAAGCTTGGCAGTGAGCACCGGGGTCCGCCTGAACCACGTGCACACCGTGTTGTCGGACAAGATTGTGAAGCAAACGCAGTACAAATAGTGGCGCCACCTCTTGAGCGCCATAACAATGGCATAGAGCTCCTACTCGTACGCTGGCCATCGAGTTTCGGTCGAGCTGAACTTCTTTGCCAAGAAAGCGATGGGATGAACTTCACACGTCGCATCCATCTGCGAGAGCACGGCACCACAGCAGACACCCGAGGCGTCGGTCGTGACCGTGAAGGGCGCATTGCTAAAACTGGCGCACGCATAAAGAACGCTGTAATGACGCTAATGGCATGGTCGTGCGTGTCCGTTCATATCCACGCTTTGCCGGGCTTGGCAAGGTTGCTGAGCGAGAGCACCACTTTGGCTTTGTCGCACACGAACCGGCGGTAGTAGCTGGCGAGGCCCAAGAAGCTTTGAAGCTGCTTCACCGTCGTTGGCACCAGCCACTCGGTGATCGCCGTCACCTTGGCGGGGTCCATGGCCACGCCAGCCGCCGACACGACATGCCCCAAAAAGAAAAACGGCGCCGCGAACGTGCACTTCGCCAGCCGGATAAAAAGCCGTTCCTTCCGACAGACGTCCAGAAACGCGCGGAGGCGGTCCACGTGTTCGCCAAGCGAGCGCGAGGCGAGGCACATGTCATCCATGTAAATGAAGACGTACGGAAGATGACCAAAGACAAGACGCATCAAACGGATCCAGAAGCCTGGCATGCCGGACATGCCCTTCGGAGCGACGCTCCACTGATAAGTCTCTCGGTGGGCGCGGAAGGCCGTGTACTGACTCGCCGCCCGCACCACAAGCATTTGATGGTATCCCGTCGTAAGGTCCTCGGTCGTGAAGACAACAAAGCCCGTCATGCCATCAAACAGTTCGTCGATGTTTGGCAGCGGGATTTTGGGGATGTCCTGTTGACTGTTGGCATAGCGAAAGTCCAGCACCCAGCGCACAGTCGAGTCCGCCGTCAGCGTGCGCAGCCACTGGCTACGGCTGCCCGTACTGGAATTTGAATTTCTTTGATGCTCTTGGACGGTGCCG
>JNBR01001603.1:0-21722 GCA_002081595.1 Achlya hypogyna | reverse complement strand
ACGATAGCCTGCTTTAAACCCCGCCAAACGTGACGTACGGGGTCCTAGAAGTCCTCGACGTCCGAAGTGCACTTGTTACTCATCTCAATGACATGATGCACTGCAATCCATCCCTACGCGTCCATGTTTACTGCATGAGTGAGTCAGAAGTGGACGAATTGACGGAGTTCCTGCAACACAATGAGCACCTTTTGGCATCCACGACAAAAATGCATCAAGGGATGCGCCACGAGAACGCTTCGATAAACATCAACTTATGGGTGAGTGGCGACGTCAACGTTATGGCCGCGTGTTCGGGAAGTAAATATGACTTTGCTCAGCCAACCGTTCATTGTGCCGTGCACCTTTGGACTGCATCAACACTACGCGACTTCCATTTCGAATCTGGGCAAGCCGGTCGTGATGGGCAACCTGTCACAAGTCTCGTCCTCACAAATGCCCGTCGTCACTCGAATTACGGTTGCCCTGAGCAGCGTGAGATGGAGATATGGCTGTCAAGCACGTCGAACTGCCGTCGCTGATACCTGCACAGTTGCATCGACGGCTATGAGCACCAGTGTAGTACTTGGCCCGGCGCTGCTAACTGCGATGTTTGCTCTGGAAACGTCGTCACTCCCGACGCAGAACCTGGCAGTGACCACAACGGCTTCGCTGAAACTGAAGGACACATTACGCCAGTCGGGCCACAAAACGCTCAAGGGCGTGATTATAAAAACGAATGCATCGAGAATGACATGGCTGACACAGTCGTTCAACATGATGCCAGCCCGAACGAAGAAGAACACGCTGATTTCGACTTCAACATCGGTATTGATATGCTCCATCGCCCAGACGATGACGTACATGACGCAACGGCAACCAATTATTGCATTACGACTCGACGATCAAGTGCTCCTCTACGAGCCAACGACCAGTGAGGTCGACGCCCTCACAACAGCCCCCAGGTTCCGAAGCGACGAAAGAGAATAGACGTCAACCACGAGGAAAGACGCACTAAAAGTTTCACGATCAGAACGCAAGGTATGCAAATACTTTTCGCCACTTGTAAACTCTAATAGCTCGTGAAGCATGCCCCGCTACTGACATTTCGATTTTACGCCGTCACGAAGCGCAACAGAAAGCATTCGTTGAGACGGTTCAAGCTAGCAGAGAACTAGTGCAATGGAACGAACTGCTGGGTAGACTTGCAGGCCACCACACGTCGAGTCTAAAAGATCAGTGCCTTATTTGCATCGCTGTCAACGAGTACATTCGCGAGAAAGCGTACACGGAGCACAGACGGAGAACGAACAAGCCCAATCACCAGTCATATTTACCGAAAGAGTGTCCCGTTTACTTGAAGCTTCGCCTCTGCCTCAAGTGTCTCGGCAACAACCACCAGTCAAGAGATTGCCCAGCAAGCAAAAGCAACTTTACGACAACGGACAAATGCTACCGGTGCCATTATCGGAAGTTGACAATATCAAACGGTGACAAGGCGTGGACAACTCATGATGTATCCAACAAACATTTCGGTGAAGTGTTGCCAATGGGAGAAAAGTTGCTTGACCTCTGCCTCTTCTTGTGGCATCACGAACCAGCGAGGTTAGCGCACTTGGTCCCAATTGCGCTGAAGAACATGATGCCCGAGAGTATCAAGGCTCGGTTGCTGAGCTACTTCCCTGCCGCCGTTTCGACCCTAGAGTTTGGCAATTGGCTCATGGCTGATGCTCCAGACGGGCAGCTCAGCAACTTAATGCATGTCGCGGACGCGCTTATGACAAACTTTTTTGATTAAGACCAAATAATCAAGAAAGCTCTTAAGCACATACATATAATTTACAGGAAAGCTTTTAAACACATATATACCATGGCATTTAAAGCCTAAGCCTGATGCCCGTTTCTTTGGTTGCGAACAATAGAGTCATTGGAGCGTGCTAATCTTCATATCGATCTGGTCGACATCTGAGCGGGGGGGCTTCAATAGTTAATATCTGATCGGAGTGCGGCGACATCGAGCGACGAAGCATGCTGTAATTCGAACGCCTTTTCGATGAACTACATGACTGAGTGTGTACCCATGAACAACCGCGCTCACTTGTTGGCCTACAAATTCGCACGAAGAGTGCTTACTGGCAGGATATTGGCGTTTGCAAGGCAGAAGGACTTGCGAGCATCGTGCCTTGGAGGATGCCGTGTTTGTCGGTACCGATGTGCGAATTGAGAAAAGTCTAAGTAAAATGGCATCATTTCGATCTGAATTCGACCGAAATGAGGCATTCGCGTAACCGCGTAACACGACCACGATCGTATTCCACCACTTTATACTCATGATGCAGGATCCTCTTGGGTACCGCAACCAGATGAAGGTGCATCACTTCAAGTCATTGCAGTGGAACCTTCGGTGTCTCCACACGGTGCTGCGGAGGCGAGGGTTTGCACGCATCAGGACGCGCGCCGACCTTTAGAACCACGGCGTTGGCGATGAAGGGGCCGATCTAGCGCGAGAAGTTTGATTGACTTTATGCAACTTATGGTGCTGTGCACAAGATGCCTCGCAAACTCGTAGGCAGGAACAAGGACTTTCTCTTCGAAGACCCTGAGCACGTCATCTGCAACTGGTTCGTGGATTCCGAAGAGAATACCTACGTCAACGACGGATTGATGGCCGAGTTTGCGCAGCAGGCAAAGGTCACGGGAGAGGACCTCGCCGATGTCATTAAGCTGCATCGGACAAAGCTGAAGCACGAAGCAGACAAAGCTAAGAACGCTCGAGACAAGCGGCTCAAGCGCATGCATACGGGAAGCCGATGCTGCTGCTGATGCAGCAGCCCAAGCTTGTGATCTTGCTCAACAAGCTCAAGGTGGAGCGCTCAACTCGCGCCAGCCTGCCCCTAAACTTAAACTCCAACTCGTCCGTACCGCTCGAGATTGTGCCGCTTGTCCCGCGCTTTTGGTGTCAAACGCAACTCATTGCGCCGACAGCACAAGTGAGGAAGCCACGGACTTTAGCACGAGCGAGCGACACCGTGCCGCTTGTGCGTCGTCAATCGATGATTGACAACGCATCAAACAACAGCACTCAGTCCGCTATCGTAAACGACCATCGCAGCACTTCAGCGATGGCGCCAGCAGAGATCCGAGTGCTCAAGAAGAGTTCATCCGAGACGCACGATCATGCCGCTTCGTTTATCTAGTGCATATCATGCGTGTGCACAACAGGCCATGGTACGCTGAAAAGCTTAAGCGCGGAACTGCTGTCCGCGGTTACTATCCAATCCCGGATTGGGGACAGAGGCTCGACGCAACGCTGCCTCGTGAAGTGGAGTCTGTACAAGAAGCTGCTCTGGTGTTGTTGGATGAAGAATCCGGGGGCGTTCAAGCAGGGAGAAACGCATCCGCCGACGGTACATGGAACGACATGAATACCAGTCTCCGCGCCTTCATCAACTATTCGTACAGTATTTGCAATGCTGGTGCTAAATTCGACCGGTGTAGCCTCAATGGGAATCCAACCATGACCCTCACGCGATACCTAGATGCTATCCAACCAACGGAAAAGCGTCGAACGCAGAATTCTGTCAACTCCTACACGCGTTATGCATATGCTATTTCGTATTCATAACAGTGCTACGGATCCTTCTTTCTTTCTAGCTTTAGCGGAGTTGTACATCGTAGGTTTCAAGTCTGTCAGTATTATTTCCTACGTAGCGGGTAGCGGACTTAATTCATAAGCACTTTTCATTGATGAGCTGCTGCAATCAATTGACCTGTAGCTTTTGATGAGGCCTCCAAGGAGATGTCCCAAGATAACTGTGGGCTTTGACAACCTGTGGGCGTTATACAGCGACCACAATTTGTAGGGTGTAATGCCAACTTTTTCATGCCCCACCGCGGATGAGCCCGCATCGCTGCCGCCTGCTCGTCAGCGAGCATTCGGCTTACCTTGCGGTCTTAACATCCAGACCAGGATATTTTCGTTCAAGACCATGATTTACGCCTCTCGTAACGTATCATTTGTTCTAGGCGCATAGGGTATACATTTAAGAACGTCCGTCTCGAGTCTAGGGCGCCAGCGCAAAAATGGCGCGTTACAACTGGGCTTCTTTGCTTGCCTAGCGTGCCGCCCTCGAAGTTACAATACTTGGACGTAAAGGGAGGTCCTAATAACATAAGAGCATCTCCAACGGCAGTTTTTATTGCTATTTTATTTCACGCCAATTTAAAAACGCCGTTTACAATAGAAATCGACGTCCCCACCAGTGAATGTTAAATCGAATCATGTCAATAAATTCTCATTCCTCGTTTTGCCGCATGGACAATGTCGTTCTTGACTGGTTCCTCGACTACGCGGTCATCGACGCACTTCCGGTCGTCCTTGACGCGTTCGCCGCTCCACCTCAACTTGGTTCTCGGCCAGGCCGCGCCCCCAACATCGACCGCCATCCTACCCTCGGCCACGACAACATTATGCGCGACTATCTTGGTCCGTGCCCCATCTACTCGGACAAGGTCTTCCGCCGGCGCTTCCGCCTCCCGAAGAAACTCTTCTTGCGCATCATGGCCGACGTCTCGGCAGCCAACTCGTGGTTCCATCAGCAGCGCGACGCCACCGGCAAGTGCGGCGCCACCACCGAGCAGAAGGTTACGGCTGCACTCCGCATGCTTGCGTACGGTTTGGCCGCGGACTCTCCCTATGAGTACTGCCGCATCTCGGAGTGTCGCCTTGAAGCGCTTTTGCGCGGCCATTGTGGCAGTCTATGAGACCCAATATCTACGCGCACCTAGTGCTGCTGACGTAGATAAAATATTTCAAGCGAATGCCCTCCGCGGGTTTCTGGAATGTTGGGTCCTCTTGATTGCATGCATTGGTTTTGGGACAAATGTCCGCGTGCTTGGGCTGGGCAAACAACAGGAAAGAACGGCAAACCTTCTCTTGTGCTCGAGGCAGTGGCGACCCACGACCTCCGGATTTGGCATTGCTTTTTCGGCAGTGCCGGGAGTTGCAACGATATCAATATATTGGATCGCTCTCCCATTTTCCGGGATCTGTATGATGGAAATGTCGCTAGTTGTGTCTACACAATCAACGGAAATGTGCGAACCACACCATACTACTTGGCTGATGGAATCTACCTCGACTGGACAGTGTTTGTGAAACCACTCTCGTCGCCCGACTCGGCAAAGAAGCAGCACTTTGTGCGACTGCAAGAGAGTTGCCGAAAGGATGTTGAGAGGGCGTTTGGAGTATTGCAGGGGCGCTGGCATGTTCTCTTCCGTGCTAGCAAGCTCTGGTTCCAAAGAGACATGACCTTGGTCGTCAAAGCGTGCATTATCATGCACTACATGATTATTGAGCACGATGCCGAATTCCCCCACGCCCAGGAGCCGGTAGTCCCAGCTGCCGGGGCAATCCCCTTGTTCCATGCAACCTTGGCACTTTTACTACCAACATGGCTCGCATGCGCGACACGAGTGGCCATAATCAGCTACGCAATGACCTCATTGAGCATTTGTGGCACCTCAAAGGGCTTGATGCCTAGTTTGAATCTCTTGCTGGTAGTCTTAAAATCCACTACAAATACAGAATGTGCTATGAAATATGGGGTTTAAGTTTGTTGTGTGAAGCTCAATGGAGAAGTGTCACAATGCAATCTATATTAAACAACTGTCTCGTTTGTGTCGTTCTTCTTTACACGTGCGCGCTTGCTGGCATATTCTTCCTTTAGCTCCTGCACCAATGCTTCGTCCTCTGGCGTCGTGGGTGTCCCGATCATTTGGAGCAGCATGTAGTCCGCGAAAAGCGCGTTCTTGGCCTTTTTGGTCTCCACAAGCTCCTTAAGCTTTTGCTCGGAAGCCGAGGCGTCCGCCACCTTGCGCTTTGCTTGCTTGACGCCAATTGGACGGCTCATTCCGGCAGGAGGGCTACTTGGCGTAGTGGCGTCAGTACCCGGGGAGGCGTCTTGCTCCGCGGTCGCGACGTGACTGGGCTTCGCTTGCTTTGGTGGTTGGACACAGGACCACTTGGGGCTAGCCGAGAGGGTGCGCTCCACACAGCCTCGTACTGGAATACTTTGTGCTCGAGGGCGAGGAAGAGCGCGTGGGTGTCCTGGAGCATGTCCGCGTCAGTCTTGCCGCTCTCGTTGCGGTTCTTGACCTGTGCTGCGTAGCCCGAGAACTTTTGGGTCGCGCGGTTGATGATGGCCCACCGGTTCTTGATGGCCTGGGCAGAGCGCCCGCCGTTGCCTAGCGCGCAAGACCAATGGGCATGCACCGTGGCCCAGAACGAGTCCGCTGTCTGGTCGGACCCCTTGATGGCGTCCTCGGATGTGCAGACCCAGGAGAGGGCGAGCTGGTTGTCCTCGTTTGCTGCCCACTTCGACCCCTTGCCCATGACCTGCGTGAAACAGAAATGAGTGGCCTGCAGTTTCTATTTTTGAATGCAATAGAAACTCCACGCAATAAAATAGAAATGGCAACTGCCGTTGGGTCAATTTGAATGTAATTCTATTTTAATTTAGAAATAAAAACCACCGTTGGAGATGCTCTTACACCGATCGCGGACTGCATCCTTTTGGTCACGAAGTTTGCGGTTTGCATTTGGTGTGACATCGTACTTGGCCGCAAGGCCTTAATAGAATGTTTGCCGGGGCCCTCGATCGCGTCCAGAATTTCGTGGCGTTGCTCCTCGGTGAGACGGTTGTGCGACTTCTTGTTGGCCTGGACCATAAGCTATGGAATGATGCCTGGACGTTTGAACGTGCCTTTGCGCTTTATACCCCTGTCACTTTGGCGCGAAAGCGTCTCGTTGGCGCCAAAACGTGTCTTTTAAAGTTGGGCCATTGATTTTTTAAAAGTGAGATAATTATTTTACGTGTCCGTATCAGCAATGTATCACCTACATTGATACGAGGGGGGACTTAAGTCGACAGTCTACTGTTCTAAGGCGGAGCGAGTGGCTGCCTGGAAGGAGACCAGGCACGCGCCAGCAACAGCTAAGTTGAAGAAAGTGGCAGCTGTCAAGGAAGCAAAGCGCGCGGCTGCGACGGCGAAGCCGAGCGTGCAGCTGTGGTGCTAAGGCAGCACCTGCGGTGGTACGAATTTAGGTTCGATAGTCATCTAACTAAGCACGTTATTGCTTATGTCGATACGGCCATTGTGGTGTGGCTATATTGTTATAATTTCGCTCTAGCAGACTTTATAATAAATTTCGTAGTTTTTCTTGTCGTGGTGCAGTATTATTCAGAGGTATCTTAAACGATTAAACGGTGTTTGGCGCGCAGCCTGGCATCCTTGGTCAACGCTGCACATCTTACAGGACGGCTGCTACGGCTAGAGACGATCATCTGTATTTTGAGCATACTGTGATCTAGGTCATCGCTGTTTCAAATTGCGTCTCGCTCTTATATTTGATGAATAATTTTAACTAAATGGTTCTGGATGAAAACTATGATTTTAATATGTGCACTGGAAGTTTTTTCGCATTCCGTCGCCATCGAATAAATATTCCCATTGTTTACCATTCTACTCCGTCCCACAACACAGTCACGTTTCGGCTCGCTTCCGGCAATATGAACCGTAACCTGTGATTGGGCGAAGAGGAACAAACAGCAGCGGTTGGTAGAAAATATTTCCGTGTTGATGTTAAATTGTCTTGGATGCGACGTATGCTACTCGTCGTCCCCAAATGCCAGCAGAGCGAGCTCTCCAATTGTAACGTCCTTCATGCAGTAGTGCACGACAGGCGGCAAATCATCCATTCTACCCCTGCTTTTCCTCTTTTTTATGTAGAGTATTTTGTACAGTGTCGTCGTTGCCGCCTGCATGGAGCAAAGTATGCTCCATGCATATAGCCATTTGTAAAATATCTTTTCAAGTGTATGGCTACCCAACTCTTAAAACGATTATCTACCTGAAAACCAATTCTTGGACATACTGTGTCTTATTTTGCTTTTGGTGTCCAAGACTCAACACTTGCCAGGCGCCTACGTTCTTGTGCTTTCTGTGGTCGCGAGATTTATTCATCTTGCACATTGTGCACTCGCTGTATCACCGCGCTAGGTCGCAGAGGCTGGTGGGCAAGCCGTGCGTCGCCAAGGCGCAGTGCTTGCTCGCCGTCATAGGTCATTTGCCACCAGTTGGCCAAGTTGCTGTAGCCACCGGTGTGACACTTACCGTGACCGAGATCGCCGCCGTAGCCGCCTCGAGGTTAATGGTCGCCATGTGCGACGCGCTTCTTGTAGCAGTCATTTTCGTAATTTCCTGGACTACCGCATCAGTTGCAGTTCCCCTTCTGCCGGTTACGGTTGCCCGAATGCGGAGGACGCGAGGCAAAAGCGTGGTCCGACCCATCGACACAAAGAGGCGGGAGGATGCCGGCCCTCGCAGCGTCGCAGTACTCTTGGCCGAGGATGAGCATGACCGTGGTAGGGTACGTTCGCTCAAGGACACCGGCTAGTCGCGTACGTGGACCGAGCGGAGCGACCATGGGAGAAGTCCCATGAGGTGCTCATGGCGAGCACATCGTTAAACTCCGGGTCAAAGGCGCGAAAGTCTTCGCGGTACATTGAGAAGCGCGCGGCCAGGCCGCTGCTGATTTTCATGGTGTCGTCCCATGCCGTGTTGTAGTACTCAATGAGCTTCGAGGATTGCTCGGCCGCGTCGCTTCGCTGGACTTGAAGCGGTTGCTATGGACCGTCATATTCTCGCTGGCAGTCGTCGCCGTATCGAGTAGGCAGTATTGGCGAGAGTCTAGAGGCCCGACATAATGCGAATGGGTTAGCGTCGAGGGGACTGATAAACTGTTTAACTTACAGCCGAGTTGATGTCGACAGTACTGCAAGAGACCGCGGTGATTTTTCATCACCGCGGTCTGAAAAATCGAGTTTATTGAAATCACCGTTAAAGAGGCTTCGGGTACCACTATATGACAGCAGCATCCAGGACGAGGTAAAACTGACGGTGTCATCGCGTACCGACCCACTCAACCCCGAAGCACGCATAGCTGTTGAACCGAGAGCGGGGGCTGCAGAAGGCGAGACGATAAAGGCAACAACCGAGATGTCTCGTTGATGGCGAGGAGCAGAATACCGCAGCGTCGACGACAGAACTGACATGTCAACGTCGATGAGAATCTCTGTGCCAGAGGCAGCATAGGGAACTTTACACAGTGAGCCGCGAGAAGGCATCAGCTACCACATTTTCGGGCCCGCGGCGGTGGTAAAGTGTGAATTCAATGCTATAATATAACGGCCAAAAAGCGAGTTTGGCTGTGAGTACCGGTGTGTCCAAGAACCATTTACAGCATGAGTTATCAATGCAGATATGAAATGCTGACCATGAAGGTAGTGACGCCTATTGGCGAGGGCGAGTCGAATGACAAAGCACTCCTTTTATGTGCCGTCCATCGATTTTCGGCCTCCGAGAAGCCTTTGGACATGAACGCATTAGGGCGATTGTTGTCATCAGCATCCAATTGTGAGAGCACTGTACTACAGTAGAGCCTGGTTTTACATTGAATCTCCGCCTGCACTTGTAGTTGAACTCACGAACAGCGCACCAAACACATGATGCATTTCGTAACAAGGACCAGCTCGACTAGACTCCACATATCTATGCAACTGGGAATGAATAACGATAATCACATTGAAATTCGCCAATTTGGGGTAACATCCTCCCCTCATACCCTCTACACCGCTACAAGTCCAACACGCGGCGCCACACGCAGTGCCCGAGGCATCGTTTGTAACCACGAGCGAACGATCGTAGGCGGGGAGTTGGAGGACAGGCGCACTGCCGAGTGCGAACTTGATGCCCTCGAAGGCAGCTTGCTGTGTCATACCCCATACCCAAGGCGTTGCACTCTTCGTAAGATCGCTGAGTGGTGCAGCCAGGTTAGCATAGTTACAGATGAATTTGCGGTAGTATCTCGGCAATCCCAGGAAGCTGAGTAGCTTCTTGCTGTTGGTGTGAGCTGCAAGGGCCTGCGCAACGTGGCCGGCCTTGCTTTTCAGAGCAAGTCGTTCGCTGCGGCCACTGTAATCGAATCATGCAACCTTTGGCAGCGACGGCCGGCTGCTGAGCCGCACGACCCTTTTGGAACAGGGCAATTGTGTGTTTTGACTTTCCCCGCGTCCGTCCCGCAGGCACTGCCCACTAATTTGGCTCCATCGGCCGTGTAGTCCAAGCTGCAGTTCTAGATTTGCAACACGCACTAGGGGCAGGCTGACGAGATGACGACCTACGAGAGATCGTAGGGGCAGGATTCGCGGTCGCTCCGCGGCCGCGGCGCGCTAAACACTGGTCGTGGCAAACACTTTAACGTTGTTATCAAATTGCACGTAACTTATGATAAATTGGGCTGGCTAACTGTAGGTTGGATACATTGCCAATTCGTCTAAACATGCAAATGCAGTGTTAATGTCCGATTAAGCAATTGCGTTGACATCAAAGTATTAATATTTACGCATTTTCGCCCCTGCTCATCTTGCGCTTGGTGACCTTAGCACCACAACCGTTCTTCTGGGTGCAAGTCGCAGAGAGTAGGGTTGGATCACACGTGATGTTTATGTCGACGGGCAGGACGATGGACTGCCCCGTGAACGCGTCGTAGTACGACGCAACCTGGTACTCGTGGTGGAAGCCGTTGAAGATTTGCTCGAAGCTACATATCTCGAGCAGCATAGAGCAGTAGTAGCGGCATGGGATGCCGTATTGCGCCGTAATGGCGCAGGTGCACGTTTGCTTAGCGGTTTTGACCTTCCAGTTACCTGTCGTCAATGGGCCTTGGCAGTCACAACAACGATGTTCTCGGACGTGAGGCGGGCAGGCCTGCTCCTTCTCCGCCTCCATGCGTGCCAACGCCTTGGGAGTGATTTTGAGCTCTCTCTTGTCCACTTGACCGATAGCTTGTGGCGCTCATACACGTCGGTGGCCTTGTCGACACACATGTTGTTGAAGTACTCGTATGGGTTCGCGGTGGCTCATTGTCTTTCCCGAAACTTAATTTTTGTTAGCCTCACCCTGAAAAATTGAAGCGCATTGAAGCGCATGCATTTTCGCTCTCCACGAAATTAGTTGATCTCCAGCCGTACAGCGGTGTCATGGCGACGGGGATACGGGGCCCATCTACACTGTATATCTGTCAATGGAGCGGACATATTTTTCTAGTTTGGACTAAACCTGTATCCTTGTACAACTTTAGTCACCAAAGATTAAGCAGTTCAGCACCTAATCCAACGAGGCGCGTGTCGTAATCCTCTTTCGCCGTCGTGGCCTGCAGTGCCCGAATACACCCCTCGTCGTATGCCCGGTTGCCTTTTAAATTGCTGGGCTGCGTAATGTCCGCATACTGGCTGTCTGACTTTGCGTCCTGGTCTGTGGACCAGCAATAAAAGCCCATCACAGGTCCAATGACGACGGTAAACCCGTTAGACAATGGGCCTCGCGCAAAGTGGTCATTCCAATTGAGGTGTTCAATTCGCATGGTAATGCACCATGACGAATGCATTCCCTCGAGGGTGCAATGCAGAGAACTGCGCACCACGTCTTTCGTCTAATAAACAGCCACGAGGTTAAACCATCCATTAAGGAAGTATGTTCAGTGGCTTGGGAGCATATAGGAACGAGCACCAATAATTCAACACCAATCGAAAGCATGTGTATGCCCTAGTCGACTTCACTATTGTATCGCCTACTTTTGGATGTCGTCGTCTTTCCACCACATACTGTCTGCCGATACCATCGCCACCAAATCGCAGGCCATGGCGCTCCGCACCGTTCCTCTGGTGGTCCCTAGTGCGTGTGACAGCGACAACGACACCTCCAACGCCGATACACAGCCCACAGAGCTTTCCAGCGAGCCCCGGTGGGCCTGGGCGTTGGCGACCATCAATCAACCTGTGTTGAGACCGTGCGTCGAGCCATACGATCGCTACAAGTTGCCGCAACTGCACGAAGAGATGAGCCGTCGCAAACTACGGCTGGCCAAGTGTGGTGTCAACAAAATCAATAAGGTCTCAATTATCCAGACTCTCCGCGACTACGCCACAACGATGAGAGTCTACTCAACTAACAGTCATGGAACAAGCTGCATTACACGAATCGCAACAAACTCAATGCCACTAACGAAGCACAACGCCTACAGGCTTACATGGGACAATGGTTACTTGAAAAGTAATCCAAAATCGAAGATAGGATGATATAATTACGATTTTACTACTACATCGATGTTAATGGGAGCTGACCAAACCGAGCGACGACAGAGCATCGGCCCAGGCAAATCTGCACATCGAAGCACAGCACAGGTGGTGTGTCGGCTTTTGCGCAGGCTGTGCCTTGGCAAGGAGCGAGCCCCAGTTCAGCCCTCCCAGAGACTTCTTTGTAAATGAGACGCTCAGGCGGGGGTGAGTAGGCCCGCAGGGCCGCGCCGATCCTGAAGCAACACTCACAATTCAGACTAACCCATCCTATTGTACTGGTCAAGTAGGTACCGGCAACGAACAACTGCCACAAACATGGCAATGTCTTGGCAATTAATTGAAATATGTTGTATCCAAAATATGTTGCATAATCGTGTGTCTTTTGGCTAGGAGAAGAACTAAGTAAGCAGGATGCCCGCCTACAGCAAGTTGGCGCAAATCTACTGAAAAAGTCACCGTGCCTGCTTGTCGGGGTCAGTACAAGCCTTCCAATATGCCACCTGTTTTGTAGAAAAGGCGGGCAAGTTTTTGGCTCAAAGCGTCAACGTTCTAACCCAGTGGGCTGTTACTAATGTTAAGAGATAGAAGGAGATTGCTAATCTTCACGTATGCGAAGTCTTTGTAAACATGAAGATAACGCGAAAGACGTTCATATATAAGTGATATACGTAACAACCCCCTGGGTTAACCATTCAACAACCTCGAGCCAAACCTAATGCGCCAAAGGAATGGCTTGAGTTAGCTGACAACTGGATTGAACATAAAGGCAATGGGTTTGGGGCTCAGCGTAAGTGGTATGAATATATTGTTGCTGGTGTGCAATGAGGTGTCAGCCCAATTGAATAACAATAATGGTTTTAGATTGTCATCTTTGAGATTGCACTAGACACACTAAAACCGACTCGCCATTTTGCCAATCACTCATGTTACAAAATCTGTGCATCAATACCTACATTGACATCGCGGCGCTTAAGGTTGCGAACTGGCCCCTGAGATTTTGAGAGGCGATGTATTCAGCACTCGCCTAACGGACGATGCTTTGTCCTGGTATTGAATCAACAATTTCGCTAGGCAAATAGCATAAATACGGTCAAAAGAATTACCATTTGCAGCTTCAGGGCGTTTGTTGTGCTCGTGTCGTCCGAAGTGGCTAGATGTCCTGAGCCGTCAAATGGTCGTTTTCGTCTCAAGCCAAGCGGTCCTCAATACAAAAATATGTTAGCTGGAAGCTGGTAGCGATCACTTGAATGTTAAGGAAAAATGGGTCTGGAGAGATTGTCGCAGGATGAGCCACTTAGTTGTGCTGAAGCCAAAAAGCCGCTCAATTTTGTGCGCAGCTGACTCAAGTAAAGGTTAAACGCATCGTACTTAGGCTCATACTTGCGATGCGCAGCGTAGGGAACCAACATGTGCTTTGTTGGGACGTATGTGTTAACGCCAAACAGGTACATTTTAGGGGCAAGGCCTCCACGCTCGACGCGAGCGCGCGCCTAGAATAGGCTGTAATGTCATTAACGCCTCCAGGACAACTCACATTCACGTAAATTGATTGGCATTCTGCATTGCACGCTGCCTGTACACTGGTGACATACGTCACATATTGTCCTGAGTAATATTCTGCTAGACCCACGGTGCCAATGTCTGTCTGCTGCGGACGATTTGCCGTACATAGCTGGCTACCCATCGATAACACTAACGCCGTCTAGAAACACCGCATTATCGCTGTCATTTGCAAAACAGGCAGCCACAGCTCGGCGAGCCGAGCTATTTTGCGGATATCGGGCATTTGTGTCAACGCGGGGTACTTTCGCAATAGCCAGCATCACTCGATAAACTGTGCGGTAAATTTTGCCTACGACTCGTTCCAATGAGGCAGCACAAGTGTATCATAGAGCCACTAGATTAGCAAAAGCTCTCGTTGATTCGCAGGGACAGACTACTTATTTTTGTGCATAGCACCGGCATGCGTTCTTTTTAGCAATGTGAGATGCAACTAGGCATTCTAGCTTTCAAATTAGTGTGGTGACATTCGAAGTGTTGTGTGGAATTCGTGCTTCTTAAAGAGCCGAAGATTTATTGCCATCTCTCGCACAGCTTGGTGCCAGACATCGTTCCGAAAAGGAAAGGGATTATATTTACGCGAATCGTACTCGAGAATTTTTTTGCACCAAGCACCTTGTTTCTCTCAGTACAGCTGGCCACAAAGTATATGTGTCGCAATATCACCCCTTGTACAAAGCAGCCAATCATAAAACTGGATTAGAACAAAAGTACAAAATGAACTCCTAATGACACTAAGCCCTTAAAGTTGCACAAGATGAGGACCTTGCAGAACATAAGGCAGAGAAAGAGGTCATTGGTAGCCGCGATCGAGCCCTTACCGCCATCGCAGAGCACTGGTTCGTCCCATCTGAGGCTCTAGGCCTGCACGTACAACCAACACCAGTTCTAGTTGTCCAGCGACAAGATCTCGATAAGCGCGATGCTGAGTGTGACGTTGCGAAAGTCGACATTGCGACCGATCACCAGCAGCTGCTTGCTGTCGACGATCAGGTGCAGCGAGTAGGCGCCATCAATGTCCACGACCCGGAGGTTCATACAGGATGCTCTAACCATGGCTCCAGATATCTGATAGGCGCGCCGGTAGTACCCAATTAAACACGAGTCAATAGCGGCCAAGTAGCTGGGGTTCGAGTCCACAATGGAGGCGAAGTAGGCGCACACGGCCCTGTACGAGTCGCCGTAGTAGATGCTACAGTCCGTGCGTACTTGGTGACGTGTGCAAAAGTAATTCCAGAAGCAATTGTCAAGGTTAATTTTGTCGTTTCCCAGCGTCTTATCCACGATCTCGCGCGCTTCGATGCTGGACTTGGAGCCGACGGCAGTTCTTACTGAAGAAAGGATTGCGATCTGAGCGGCTGTGGAGGTATGGAAGATGGTGATGCGCTGTAGCCCAGGTACCGGTCTTTATATGCGTCAAGTCGAATAATAATTCGTTGCAACCAGTGAACCTCTTTCTGATTCGCGTAGATGATTGCACTTATGTACTACCTCCGGTCCAGAAGTTAAGGCACTTGTGACTTCAAACACATCGCTTAGCGGCATTTCTCGCCCGATTTTAGCGGCAAGGGGTGCAAGCGATTGGTTTCGCCTTGCATCTTACGAGCATATTGAGTATTGCACAAAGGGTAAATATTAGCTAGAGTAAAGCGAGTTGGCGCATTACTCGAAGCAAGGTGCTACTGTGGTACTTCGAAATACACGATGGCACCAGGTAACACCATGCAGACACTTCATCAGATTGACGACTGCGCTAGTTCGTGCGAATATCGTCATTCACTTCGCTTCAACCAATAGCATTCAAGTCTACTCTTTCATGGACCAATCAAACTAAATTCGTACGCCAATTGGTCGAAGCCAGCGCTTTGACGCTCTGACAGGCATGAAGTGCAAACTGCCATGTCCGCGCCGGCTCCTTCCCGAGCCGTGGGCGACGTCTAGTCACTATTTTTGAAATCAATTCGTTCTGCAACAATGGATCTCAACCGTGTCTTGGCTCCCGCACGTCCCATGCTCTCCGAGCACGAGAAGGTGACTCTATTCTACTACCTCCTCGGGACGTCTGTCAATGGTGTGCTACCCAAGGTCGTGCTCAAACGTAAGGCAAGAGAGCTCCAGGTAGACGATCGCGTCGTCTGCCGCATCTGGAAGTACGGCCGCCGGGCGGTGTCCGCAGGCGAGCGACTGACATTTACGGTGCACCGTTGCGGACGTCCACCGATGCAGCGCGACGATATCATCCACGCTATCGAGAGCTTACCGCCGTCACGTCGCCGCAGCCTGCGGGCTGTCGCCCATAACACAGGAATCAGCTTCGGCGTTCTTCATCGCATGAAAACCTTTGGCGCCCTTAAGGGCTGCACAAGTGCGGTACGGCCGCAGCTCTCTGCGGCTCACCGAGCAGCACGACTTGTCTTCTCGCGGTCGTTCGTGGGCGACGACGGCGTCTTCGATGCGATGTACAATGTGGTACATCTCGATGAAAAATGGTTCGACCTTTGCGAGAAAAACAAAAAGTAAACCTACTTCCTCACGAAGAGGTGCCACACCGCACGACCCGCCACAAGAGTCACATCATCCGCGTGATGTTTCTGAGTGCTGTAGCTCGTCCACGACACGGTTTTGATGGACGAGTACGTTGCGTGCTGTAGCAGTTTCGTTTCTCATGCGCACCTTTTGCTAGATTGGTATGTGGCCCATTGTTAACCGCGCCACTGCGGCGCGCAGCTCGCGCAACCGGCCGCGTGACACGCTTGTCACCAAACTGAAGAACATTAACCGCGACGTATACGCATCGATGCTCGTGGACTACGTCCTACCTGCTATACGGAATGTATGGCCAACTAGCACGGGGCGCGTCGTGCTGCAGCACGACAATGCCACCCCGCGCCGCGTGGCCGACTTCACCTCAATCTTGGCGGCGCTCGTCGAGGGCGGCTGGTCGATGGAGCTGCGACCACAGCCACCAAACAGCCAGGACTCGAAAGTCCTTGACCTTGGTCTTTTTCGCGCGATCGAGTATGCGCACTACCAACACGATGTGAAGGACATTGACGGCCTCATCGGACATTGACGGCCTCATCGCTAGCGTGCTCGCGAGCTTCGATGGCCTACACGAGCACGTGCTGGATAGCAACTTCCATACATTGCAGGCTGTTATGGAAAAGATCATGGAGTCCGGTGGGGGCAATAACTTTAAAATCCCCCACTCCAACAAGGCCCGCCTCCGGCGCCATGGTCGTCTCTCGTCGTCGCGTACGTGCTCGGCCGCGGCTTTGGCGGCCTGCGACCGCAAATTGACTTCTAGCACCGCTTAGAGTAGCCTTTCGTGCCCCTGCTCATTCTAACGTTTGTTAATAATCTTTTCTCGGGTTGATTGGCTGGTACCTAACTGCCATAGTTCTGGATCACGGACCAGAAGCCGAGTGCCTTGATTTCTGGACCGGAGGTAGTACGTATCTTGACGAGTTTAGAGTATCTCTACACCTGAACAATTTGCCATGCCAAACATGTCGTATTTTGCCCTTTTTGATAATAAGGCCTTTTGCAATTACTGCACAAATACTAACATCGGTGCATTGACGGCATGTGGTGACTGCAGTGCACAACTTGCAGGTAAAATCTACACATAAAAACATTTCCGTCAAGCTTGGACTGTATGTCGAGGTGCAAAAATCGGAGTCCACAATGAACGGGAAAATGTACAAGGTATGGAAAATTGAGTGCAGCGAGCGACGACATAGCATCGGCCCAGAAAAGCCTGTGCCGCAGCGCAGCGGAGGTGGCGTGTTGGCTTTGTGCAGGCCGTGCCTTGGGGAAAAGCGAGCCCCTGTTCAGCATTTACAAGGACTTTTTTGTAGATGGGGCGCTCTGGTGGAAGTGGGTTGGCCCGCAGGTCTTCGCCGATCTTGGAGCAACACTCACAACCTCGGACGCGTCGCGGTGTATAGGGGGTATTGCGTAGGTTGGGACGGCGGAGAATGGAAGTTTGGACAACTGTGCGGAGACTATGTGGACCACTGCCCATATGGACGCCACAGGTGGCGTGTCGACGAAGCTTCAGTTGGCGGTGTCCTTTGTAGTGACTGTGGGCCCGCTCTTTGAAAGCGTGGTGTCTAACGGGTCTTCGTGCTGCTTTTGGAGTGAGCCCTGGCCAGCCGTGGTATTTATGCTGGCTGTTGTGTCGTCGGCTTTGGCGGAGCCGACCGTGACACTTGCTCCCAAAGACGATGCGCCGACTTGAAAGCAGCTGTATTGAATATCAAATCACTCTACAACACCGTCGCTATATCGGTTGACTTCGCTGAGCTAGCCAACAGAGTGTAGACCAGGCACGGCTGCTTGATGTGGTTGGAAGGGGTACAATGGCGCAATTCGGAGCTCCTCTCTCAGTCAGCACACGTTGCGCATTCCAACATTCCTGCAAGGAGCTAATGAGAACCCAGGCAATCGCTAGCGGTCCCATAAACTCCCCCATGGTCTACACGACCTCGGGGTGCGTCGACGCGAGTGAAGCACGCATCATACGAACCTGGCCGTTACCGGCCCACGAGACGAGCAATTGTCATTGCTTGGACGCGCGGTTGAGACGCCAGTCGAGGAACGCCTCGACCAAATGACCGCCCTCAACGTACGCCACGTGATCCTTGAGGTCTTGGGTCACCAAGAGGTCCTTGGCGGCGAGGAACTTGAGGCGCGACGCGTGGTGCATCGAGGGTGAGCCGTCGCGCAGGTCTTCCACAACAAAGACCCAGTTAAGAATAATCTCCGTGATCCGGCGGGGGCCGCCCTACTGCACCTGCCGTTTGTTAGCGAAGGCCAACGAAACCTTGCCGACCAGCACGTAGTCGTCGCCCAGGGAGAAGAAGCACTTGCGGCCCTTGGCCTTCGGACGTGCATTTGAGCGTTCACGCTCCGCATTCCGCCGATCGCGACGGCTTGAGGTAGCCGCACGGTGGAGCTGGTTGCGCGCAGTGGCAAGCTGAACCAAAACGCCCTCGCGCAGACAAGCCAAGACGTCCTCAGTAACTTCTTTGACCGTGTCTGCGACGCAATAGGCAGAGAGCGCATGCCCGGGCGGGAGCATGGCGCGGCCATTGCCGAGCTTCGCGCTGGGCGTGTGGTTAAGCGTGTGCTGGACAAGCGGCACCCTTGTGCGCCACTTTTTGACGTCCACGTGAAGCTCGGCCAGTATTTTCTTCAACGTCTTGAGGACCGACGCATAAGCACCTCAACGGTACCGTTTGCCCACGGGAAGTGCGCCGGCGAGAAGCGGTGGACACTGCCAAACTGGCGGCGGACGTCGTCGACAACTTGGTTCTTGTCGGACGGGCCACTGCTGGAGCAATTCAACGGCGTCCAGGGTCTAGCAGTTGTCGTGCACCGTTAACTGGCAGAACCGGCTGGCATCGTTCACGATGACGTGAATGTAGCTACTGGGCATGGAGATAAAATCGCAGTGGATCAAAATATTCGGCTCGACTGCATGCAATGTCTCTCCAAGCGGGCTGGGCACCCAGCCGGGGCCGACCGAGGGGCACGGAAGGCACTGGCCGACGAACGCGGCCACGTCGTCGCCAATGCCACGCCACATGAAAGCGTCACTGAGGGCCGCTTTGCTCGCCGCTTGGCCACGATGTCCCATGGCGCCCGCATGCGCGATGACGAGCAACGAGAACTGGAGATCGACGGCTGACGCAGATACGTCCGTTCAACCGGCCAACACCATCGGGAAGGTCAAACGCCAGGTGAGCCGACACCTTGGCAAAGTTGTCGGCAGCGCACGTTGGGCCTCTGTAATCGATGCCACGTAGGCCAATCGCGTTTTGCACCTAACGGCGACGGAACGAGAGCGCAGATCGAGACCAGACGGCGGAGGCGCAGTGCCGGCGAGGCCAGAGCATCGGACACCGGGCTGTCACGATGGAGAACCGGGACGTCGGAAACCCTAGCCCCCTCAGTGATATCCCTCGGAAGAGCCTGGGCATTTGCGCGGGAGGCACCATTGCCCCAGCGCGAGAGCATGTCGCCCTAGGCGTTGTCGTCGCCAGGGACGTGGCGAATAGAATACCGGAAGGAGCACAAAGCCACTGCCCGACGGGCGAGCTTTTCGGCCAGATACCGCGGTTGCACAGATTTGGCGTCCGTTCCAAAATGAACGCCAGGTGCGAGTTCCGGTTCACTAGGGCGGGGCACAAACGAGGACGGGCGGTGCGCAGACATGCTGTCTGCAGCCACGGGCATGACATCCGTCGGAGGCTGCACCGCACCAGGGTCTTCAGCAAAATGGCCTTGTACCTGATATAAGCAGCCTCGTCCTCCGCAGTTTCCTTACCGGCCTCTGTAACCGTTGCAGGCGTCGTAGCCTTGACTTGATGCGCAGTTGCCGGTTCGAAGGCCACCCGCAGTTTAGCCGAGTCACAACCTGAGGTATCCACACTCGATGTGGACGCAGCGGGGGCTTGGTCGCCGCCCATTGTCCGGGCCGCGAAGGCTTAGGCTATGGCGCAGTCGCCCGGTGGCAAGTTCGCCGTGTCGAAGTAGGTGTCGCTGACGTCCGTGCCCCTGACCGTGTCCATCTCAGCGTCGACGTCATGTGACGTCTGTTCGAGGATGCCGATCGAGCCATCGCCTTCACTTGCGTTGTACGGGCCGAGCAGGCGTCCCTCAGCGTCGAGGCGGAACCCCGAACCATGAAAGAGCCGTGACGTGCGCTCCCGTTCGGCTACGACAGCAGCAGCGACACGGGCCGCTTCACGGGTTTCAGGGTCAGCCGCTTGCTTCCACAACACTTCTCGCCAGCGACGTTGCTCTTCAAGGTACGCCGCGTGCTGGGCTATCTCGCGGGCGATGTGTGCCTGTTGCTAAGCATGAAAAGCGAGCTCGGCTTGCGTCAGCGACGCCTGGCGCTCCGAGTCCACGGCGGCCTTGTACGCGACGGCGTCCTAAGTCACCGTGCGCACGAACGTCTGCGCCTAGTGCGTAATGGTGTCCGTGCGCGCCGCGATCTCAGCTTGAAGGGCAAGCTCCGTGCGGCGCTAATCATGGCTTCGAAGGACGCCAGATAGGATCGAACGCGCCGTTCAACTTCATGGAGGTATGCAACACTGCCTCGTTGCATCGCCTCACATTTCTGGCCAACCGTCGCGAAGACCTGTTGGCGGACTCACTCACTGTACGCCGCATTCTCAGCCTACGCTTGCACTTGTACTTGGGCAACTTGGGCAGCAGCGGCACCTTCGACTCCGACCTGCCAAGAATGGGCTGGACGGTAGAACTGCTGGGCCTCACGCGCGTCGTCGTCGGCCTTGTGGTCAGCGGCATCGTCGGCACGTGGCCGGTTGATCTCGTGGGCCCGGATCTGCGCCTCGTACGCACGCAGCACTTGTTGGCGATCGTTCGAGGTCGACGGGGTGGTTGCCGGCGCACGAACACTACGGCCATCGTAGATCCCGACGTCAGGGACGGCCGTCCAGTATGTGGCGACGACTGCCCTACTAGGCTCGGCGAGATAATTGACATAAAGTCGGAGCCTGACAAACTACGTCTTGCGTCTTCCATCGAGAAGCGCGACTGCGCCGCCCCGTGATGTCTCGTGACGGATACGCCGTATGCGCGTCGATCGTGCAACGACTCATGTCGTGATATGAGCGATACATCGCGGTGCTGACCGACCTGCGATGGACGTCAAGCCCGAACGTCTCCGGGGCCCGGCCGACGCCATACGCACTTGAATGGTCCATCGGTTGCCGACTTGTAGCAGCCATTGGCTGCGATACACGTGGTACTTATCCCGTCTCCAGCGGATCGTCGGACAACCCCCCATGTGAATTAGAAAGTGGAAGCGGGTTGGCCCGCAGAGCTGCGTTGATCTCGGAGCAACACTCTCAACCTCGGACGCGTCGCGGTTTATAGGAGGTATTGCGTAGGTTGGGACGGCGGAGACTGGATGTTTGGACAACGAGGAATTCAATTAGAGCGTCG